>JAQGAB010003078.1:0-10373 GCA_034696565.1 Isotomurus graminis
TTGTAACTTTGTTCGTTGGTTCAATGTATTTAAGGCTTTCCTGGAATTTGGAGAAAGTAATTTTCGATTTCTTGTATAATTTAAGATCATCAGAGAAAAAGATAAGGCTACACGAGGAGGCTACAACACTATTATGACTTCTATGAAACTCAATTTGTGAATTGTAGTAAAGGTTTCATTAGTGCACGAGACACGACTCATTTATATTTCTTGGCCTTGTTCCATCCACATTATTAGAGTTCTAGCCTTTTCCTTGTTATTATTCTCACTTAAGGACAGGAACTGAGTGACAGTAGTTCTCTGAATGTGAATAAAAATGGGCATCAAGTGCCATTCACAACACGTAGGCAAAGGCTTTATCTCCTTCCACTCGCGAATGTCCTTCACAGTCTCGAAGCTTTCATCGGCAACAAAAGAATCCCTTACGGATCAATAGATCAGAAGACCTCTTCCTTTCACCAGTTGGCAGTCTTGATATTCTAGTGCCTAACGGCCACAATAATTTTCTTGGAGGAGGTGGAAGGAAAATCAAATTGCTAAAGAAATCATGAGAGTATGATGATGGTGATTACGCTTCTGTTGATGATCATCACGGGTCTAATAGCATTTGTGTGCCTATTACCTTTCAATCTCAGCTCACTATAATAAGGCTTCTTCTACCCACATCGTCTTCCTTCATGAGCAGAAAATGATGTGAGAACCAGTAATAGCATTAGTCGAACTAAATAAGTGAGACAAGTCTGGTCTGTCCAACAAGTCACAAGTGTTTAATTCACTGAAATTTACGAGTTCAGTAAGGCTCAGTCTATCAGCGAGACTAACCACGTTACTCAGTTGAGGTCAGTGAGGAAACGAGTACTTAGGATATACTGATTGCTACTTACGTATTTTTGAGAAGCAATTGAAGTCTTGCGAAAGCTTACTTTACAAGGTTTACTTTACGGTACAAGCCAGAACTCAAAGCTAACAGCGTAAAATTGCATAAGGATACTTCAGCCTTGAAGGAGGAACAAAAGGCTACAATTAGTGAGAAACACAAATACAGCAATATCAGAGCTGAATCGCTCATTAACAGTAACAGTAGATAAGGAACATGTCATTCAACACTCAACATTTTTAGATTCACTCGAATTACATACCAGTCTTCTTCCGTTTAGTTTCTTCTTCTTCAGCATAGTTCTTTGTGTGCATATGTTTCAGTGGTAGTCGCCAAATCATAAGCTTAGTCTACTAACATATTTCGTATCTTTCGTTAACAAGTATATTTCTATGTAGCATGATTAGATCGCTATGTAATTCATGTTGATTTAGATACACTAATCTACACAAGCTTGTCATAAAACTCATAATGGGATTACTGGAATTTTAATGTTATTACTGTGATTAGATCGGTACATTGGTTATGTTGATGGGGTTGGATTGTGAACACCAGCAGACTTAGAAGTTTCGGGTTGTTTGTTTCTATTACAACTGTAGCAAGACGATGAAGATGAAGGCTGACTGAGGGTTTGGTGGGGCTCAACATTTCCGAAATTGCTGGCAGAATTGTGCATAGCGTCTTCATACAATGGGAGAACTGTGAGGGAAACCATGAAAGAGAGTTTGTTTGGAGTGGTATAGTTTAATGAATTCTAAGAATAAAAGTGACTCAATCACTCACAATTATCCAGTGAAGTAGCCCTAGATGACAGTTGTGAGTAGGAGGGAGGTGGAGAACCTTCTGTAAGACTAGGTGAGTCTGATCTTAATCGATCAATGGAACTTCCTGGAAGATCAAGTGATGTCCTTCGACCTCTGTTCCGGTATCCCCCAGAACCACTCCTGTGTCCTTGGCTTCCCCCACTGGACGAAGATCTATGATATCCACGAGAAGAGCTCAAGGCAGAGGAAGTAGATGCACTTTGCCCCAGACCTCGAGGGTCTCTTGTGGTTCCGATTATAATTGGGGCATGACCTTTCAGAACTGGTGTTGTAGAACTGCTCTTAGTAAAGATTTGAACCTATACGAAAAGGGCAAGTGAAGTGATTAAATTAGTGTGAATGAAGTACTTAAGAGATCTCGCAGAGGAGATTAGTTTAATGGGAGCCATTACTTCCCCTTCCTCTGTACCTTAATATAATACTGGTATTCGATTGTCCCTTTATAGCTCGGCTTGATGCCTTCAGGTACATAAAATCCACTCTCCCACAAAGTCTCCGTGGCCGAGTCAGCTTCAACGGTTTCTGTGAGGTCCAAAACGCTTGCCAAAGTCTTTTTCGCTTTATCAGCGTGATACGTTATCTTCTGAATGAATGAGAAGAGAATTCTCGTGAGAGATTTTCCAGTGAGATTGATCACAGAGAGAGAAAAGGGTGAGTATTCTCCAGGAAGAAAGCCCCTTTGAGGTACTTTAAGCGTAAATTGCAAAGGACGTTTCATGGGGGATGTGGGGTGAACCAGTGAGTATACAAATGATTTCTTAGATCGCTCAAGTCTCAATGGACTCAAGGCCACAGGATCGGAAGTGAGGTTTAGATTATCTCCGAAATATATTGGTTGAAGGGCGAGTTTATGAAATCCATGGGGAGTTTTAAGATAAGCCACAACTTGGTGTTGGATAGATCCAAATTGGGTACAAAATGACCCTGGCAATGTGGTCACCGGATAGAAGAATGAAAAGGGGAAGATGTGTTTTGACGCTGGAAGACACATTTGTCGCTCATCGTCCACTACCAAACAGGGAACATTGTTGTAATGCTAATAATGAACCAATTGTTACGATTTCTTACATTTTCCAGTAATCTGCGCCCAGGACCAGTTGATAGGCCAAACATACATGTGAATTTTAGGTCGAAGTTCATTCTCCAGTTTAGTTTGCATTACATATCGTCCATCTACTTTCTCCTCAAAGTTAACCCGGACTATAACTTCCAAGTCCACTCGAATTCCTAAAGTACATAAAAGGCCACTATAAAGTACTCAAACTACATATGCATCTAAGTGTCACGTAGAGAACTTAAAGGCTTACCGGAACAGAAAAGCTTATCAGGATTTTTGATGATAAGTTTGCCCTCAATGGGATCTCCAGGACCGTAGCACCAGTACTTCTTCTCTCGACTAAGAATGATCTTAGCTTCCATTTTATTCATGTTGGACTCCAATAAACTTGCCAATTTATTTGCGTGTACAAGGCTTCTGGTTTATTCGGCTTAAAGATAATTACTTATTTTACTAGTTATCTAAGAGATTGCTTCAAGTGATATGTAGAGTGCAACAAGTTTATTGAAGTACAAGACTATAAATAAAGTTAACGGTGCTTGATTCTCATGTAACCTGGTAAGTATGTGGATAATGTTGGGAGAACAGTGGAATTTCTGACCTTTGACACACAGACACTCACACCCACACGGTTTTATATAAGGAATTATCTTGTTCGAGTGGGTCTTGTTGAAGGTGAAGAAAGGAGTTAAAGGCTACAGGTAGTGGTGGTGGACTCCTTTGAAGATACGGAGAGAGAGTGAAAGTCGGGATGGATGTAAAGTCTCTTTCCCTCGTTACCCGGGTGTTTGCCTAAGCCTGGAGAGAAATGGAGTAATCGATTCTCTGCCCTACTTTCCTTATTACTACATACACAATATAAATCCAAGGTTGTGTCAAGTCGTTCCATGCCTATTTTGCATACAAAGAAGGAAAGTGTGAGGAACACAGACTCCGCTGGACTTGCCAGTGTGATTGGACTTTTCTTTCTCTCCCGTCGTGTTGTACCAAAAAGATGATGTATGAATCATTATAAATGTTCACAAAGACCTTTCGATTCACTCTAATTACCTACCCCTTTCTACTTTCACCAAGGCCTTTCCGTTAAAGAAGAACCGGAGAGATGTGATTTACCACAGCTTTGTCCCACATTTCTCGAGTATAGTAATATATCATTATCCGAACTGTACAATGATGTATGGGTTTTTTTTCTAATAATTTGATTTATGTCGATAAGCATGAGCTTAGTTTTCGAATTTGTGATCAAAGAGAAAGTTTCCGTGCTGAGGGAAGCCAAATATTTATCCTTGGATTCCTGGGAAAACGTATTCACCTGAAACTGGCGTGGGAGAATGAATGCATGACTCATTCAGTCACGAGTATTGTGAGTTTTTATTCAGGTGTATATTGCATAATTCATAATGATATTATTTCACTAAAACTTTAACAATAATTCTTTAATGACATGGATAGATCACATAGTATAATAAATATACATGGAAAAGTAAGTGGTAAGATATTCAGTTATCTGTATTAAGATATAAATATGACTCGATGATAACATAGGCAGTCAAAAATTATGAGTGGAATGTAACATCTAAGTAAGGCCATACTATTCTTATGAATACGCTAGGAGGTACACTAATATAGGTGTGACTAGTGTTGGTTGCGACATTAAGTGCGTTGCTGAAAGCACAAAGATATTGAGAGAGGAGCAAAATGCACCATCATTCACAGTCAACGATACATACAAATTATTTGTAACCCGTTGATTTATAACTGCAATTGAGGTACTGTCAAGAAGTTGTTGAGTAAGGTAAGTTGTTTGTAGTAATTGATTTTTAGGCCAAAAAGTTGCATGTTGAGAGTATAGTTTTGAATATAGATATTTTTGGAAATATTGTAAAGGCTTGGTAAAAATATTATAATCCGTGCTAACTCTAAATTCAAATGTTAAACACGTAAGGCAAAGGCAAGAGTTGAGTTGAGGTTGGTTGAGTCCTCGGGCTGCAAGGCTGATTCTGTGGGTTCAATTTGGATCATCGTCTGTAGGGGTTTCATTATATTTGGGTTGATCGGGAGAAGTTAGGGAGGAGAGTTGAGTATCTTTCTGTTCAAGTTGGTTTTCATCCCCAGGAGTAGCAGGTGTCGAACTGTCAATAACTTTGGGATTTGTGTCATCGTCATCTTCAAAACTATCATCTGCATCATTATCATCTTCCTGGATATTTCCCTTCTGGAATTCTTGAATCTCGACAGCTGAATCGGATTCGTCAGAGGAATCTTTAGAAACTCTAGATCGATGCCGATATGTAGGCGGCTTGTTCAGGGCATCTTCGTAAGTTGGAGGTACTGAGAGGGATAGTGATTCGTACATTAGTAAGTGTTTTGAAATAATCAGAAGACTTTGTGACTCACATGTCTCCACAGAAGAAGACCGGACAGAGAGCAAAGAATATCTGGGTGGATGGGATCTTCCGCTAGGAGCAGCGACGGTATCAGCCCGGTCCAAATGCTTATGATGATGATGACCCCCTGGAGAAGGTCCTGAAGATCTTGCTCTACTTAAGGGACAGGGTGATGGAGACCTTTCCCTCACTTTCAATGATCCTTTTATCCTCTGTTGTGACGGTCTTTCCTCGGACCCACCAGCATCAGGTTTATCTTCTGCAGTGGATGTTGGCAAAGTCGCATTAGTTATAATTGGTTCTCTGGTTGTCCCAATTACAACTGGAACGTCGCCCCTTAGTGATGCATGGCCGTTGGTTTTTACTTCGATCTAAATTAAGACAAATGAGAATGAGTGAGAGAAAGCTCATTGATTAAAAATTAATCCATTCCAACTGAAAGTCCGTGACTAACCCTAATGTTGTAGCTAATCTCAATAATCCCTTTTTGCGTGGGTTTAGTTGAGTATGGAATGTGGAGATTGTCCCTCCAGAAAGTCCCATTAGGCGTATCCATATGCGAAGTCTCCTTTCTTGACATGATCCTCTGTTTCGTTTTGACTGAACTATAGCTAATATTGTAATTGATTTTCTGAACGAGAGTAATAGTCATCCTAGCAATCTCATAGGTAGAAGGATTGTCCAATTCTAGTTCGTAAATAATTTCTTCACCTCCGACGTAAGCTGAGTGAGGCATTTTAAAAGTGAATTTGAACTGTGGAGTCAATCTTCGGCTGATTAATGAAGGCAAAAGCGTTTTTTCAGATTTATCGTACACAACAGGTTGCGACAATGATGGATCATTCAACATGGATAGATTCATGTAGCTGTTGACGCAAATTGTTTTCTCTGCTTTCCGTACGAACTTCCATTCTAACTGCACATAAGCAACAATTTGGTACAGGACAAGTCCAAAGGGACTTTTAAAGGACCCTGGAAGGGAAGGTAGAACAGGAAGTTCCACGCTGAAAGGAAACACATGATCTCCTGGTTGAAGGCGAATTCTTTGGTCTCCTGTAAATCCAAATTAAAATCAATAACCGTTTTCATTACCCACTTTAATTTTCTTTTATATTGCTTGCAGTGCTTGCACACACATAACATACCTTTTCCATATACGTAGGTCACATACTCCAACAGGCTATTGGTTTTAGACTGCATCCCCTGCTCTTTAAATTTCACCATAGCCGTACCTTCCAATGCAACTCGAAGACCTATAGGAACAATTCACATGATAAGTTAACAAAGGCAAGGAATGGGATTTACTCTTTACTCTTCGGATTATTCAACAATTTTCTTACCAAATGAATAAATGTCTTTCTGACAGCTAATGTGAAATTCTCCAGTGATAACTTCTCCACACGAAAAATTAGACTTTTCCTCACCATTAGGTCCAGTGGAAAGGACTATGCGACAGTTCATAGGAGGAAGTTGCACAGAATGAAACTTCAATATGTTCATGTAAGCCATGATGAATAGTTTTGGTAGTATCTAGTATGGAACTTTGAGACAATTCAGAGATTCGTAAGCTTTATGTACTATGGAATGCAGAATACACTTTTCTCTTTCTCCGCAATACTTTCTCTAATGCAGCGATACACACTGAGGGGCGAGTAAGAAACTTGACCATAAGTCTAAGGCGAATGCATGAAAAATGAAGTAAATTGATGTTTCTGATGAAATGAATGTGTTACGAAACTGCAACAAGTTGGTCAACGAGAAGACAATTACTTAGGTGGTCACAGCACAAAATATTCGTGAAAGATAAGTGTGCTTTAGGAACAAGATAAGTGATGCTTGAATTGGGTTGAAGGCACGAGGTTATTAGAAAGAATAATTGTAGAAGTGATGAGTGTGTGGTGGCCTAGTCAGTTATGTTGGAAGAACCATTTTTTGAGGAAATGAGCTTAATACGGGAATAAATATCCGAGAGAATGAAATATGGACTTGAGGTGAAAGCAAGAGAGAAAGTAAACCTATTTGGAAAAGAAGTACGAGATTTAGTCAGTGAGAACAATAATAAAAATCCACAGGCTTTTTGCCGCATTGAACATGCCTACAACCTAAAGTATACCATAGGGAGTTCGTGTAGAAAAGTGGATGGCTAAAGAGTACTTTCACTCCGTATCATGGTCGGGTCGGGTTTAATCGATATACGAATTTCTGAGAGTTGCGATTTCGCGAATTACCACTTTCAACTGTATACACACAACATACGAAGCGAGTGCACACAAAATATTTCCTGACATGGGATCCAGTCAGTTTACGCTTTTTATACATGCTGCTTGAGTTGTTACGTTGTTGTAATCCTATACATCCCACTGGAGTGAGGTTGCTTTGTTTTCTCTGCGAAAGTCTTTTGGGTATTGCATGAGTTGAGACCAGTTCTGTGGTAGTTTGACACGCTTAAGGCAATTCACCGAATACTTTATGAATAAAAAAGTAAGCCAGCTTTCTCAATTGGCCAACTCCGTTTTCTTTTTCGTCTATCTCGAATTCTCAACTATGTTCTTCTCCCCACGACTGAGTTTCACATGCAAACAATGGATTTATAAGGCTTAGTTTTCGTGTAGTTTTGATGATGTGATACCGTTTTTTCTTTCGAATGCTTGTCATGCAGAGAAAGCTCTTAAAACTACATGTAGTCAACTAATGCCCACTTTCCAATAACATGTTTTTGCATTAAATATAATAATTTCGCACATGCAGTACAGCCTTCCCATACCAAAATGTCTTCCTCTCTGCAGTCTTCGGTCTAGCCTACTTTAACAAGATCAGTAATTCTTGACAAAAACCAAAACTTCGCAACACCATTTTGTACTAAATTGACACACGGTTCTCAAGTTTATTTCTTATTAAGTCTTTGCCCGGACTTATAACTGGTGAAACTACATGACAAATAGACGCCATTAAAAAGGAAGTATTGATGGCTTAAATACCTTAACTTAATAATCTAAAGACTTGCAGTAGAAGTAGGTTCAAGATGATGATTGTAAAGTAGTGACTGCAGCTTAAGGAATACAATACACTTGCTTTTCATCCCCATGAACCACTTCGTCCATTTCAGTTCTTCCTCTATTACATGCTCATGTAGTTTTATAGCAATTTTAGTTTTTCTACTAGTCGATAACCGGTTATTGGTTTTTCTGTAAGAAAAATATAGTTCAAAATCTTAAAAAACCATTCCAATATAACAAGTGATATTGTTTCAACTGAATTCTTACACTAATTTAATCGTAGACATCTTTCTTATCTGCTATGTACTGAATGATGTCAGCAGGCCTCAGGAGCTTCTCTGCATCAGCATCAGGGATTTCAAATCCTGCAAAAAATTAAGAGTTAAGCAAAGGTCAACAATTAGCAAATTAACGAATATGCGACAAACATACCGAACTCGTCTTCTATGGCCATGATGACTTCAACATGGTCCAGGGAGTCAAGACCCAAGTCGTTCATAAAGTGGGAGTCAACCGAGAGCTAATAAGTAATCATAAAACAAACCCACCATAAGATATTATGATAATTATGAATACCAACTTTTCTATAACTAAACTCTACAAGGCACACCAAGTTTTTGAAAATCGTCCTGCATTTCGAAATACTTCTGAATCTTCTTGCATTATATCACTTTCCCTTCTAATGCATCCAAATACAAGACTTACTTATCTATGTCTGTGATTAATACCCCATGAATTCGAAATCTCGAAGATGATTTTCAAAACTGGTACAAAATTACTGAAGTATTGAGGAGTATTTTCAAAAACATTAGGCATTACCTTGCTGACATCAACTTTATCGTAAAGTTTAAGGACTAATAGAATTCTATCTCGAATAAGTTCCAATGTAAGTGGTTCCGCTGCAGAATAGTTTCTTACAAATTGTCTTCCTCCCATAACACTCATGGAGAGCACCTCCTGATTATTACCATTAAACTGTTATGTGCATTTGATTATCAGTAAGAACTACGCATAATAATTACACATAGTCCCATTAACAGAGCTTAAGCGATTTCTCATGTACAAAACCAACCCACCTACTCCTTTTGCAGCAAAAACCACGTACGATTTAGTACGCTGAAGTAATAAAAAACCCACCTTGTCAGCGGTGATCTTATCAAACGCCCCAACAACTTTGAGAACACGAGCTCGGATATCATCAACCTTTGCACTTCGATTCTCAACTGAATACGTTCGAATTGACTGGGAAAGCTGAACAGCTGAGGGTGACAACGACGCAGCGGGACTCAAGCGGAGCTGCCCATTTTTCTGAAAAATGTACAACGCAATAAGTCAGTATTCCACTATACCAAGTAATAAATGTGAACTATGAACCCCCTGGGACTTACCTGGACAAAGACAGAAGAGGTGGTAGTGGCAATTTGCCTGAGGAGTGTGGAAGTCTTTTGGTGGTGGGACTTGGCCATCACGCCACCGGCACTCAGGAAAAGCGACGCACCGCTGCTTCCGCGCTGGATAACTCGAAGCACGTTGCTCGCCATGATAAGGTGGACTGATTTGGGTGTGCCGGGATAAGATAAGACGTTTAATGTACTAAAATAGGATTTAATAATGGAGAGCGCGATAAGTAGTTGTGATGATCTCCGTGAGTATTTTTGTGGAGGAGCTCACCCGATGCCCGAGCAACTTGAAATCTTCCCGTGAAACTCACAAGACTTGTCCACATGTTCTTCCGCGGATGCCGCACTCGCCCGTCGCATCTTTTAGTCTCTCTCTGCTCCACACTCACGCAAAATTGCATTTCATGCTGGTGATGGCTTTTTTGAGTCGCTTTTCATGAAATCGTGTATGTGTTGATTCAAATATTATGAGCATGATGTATGTGTGATTTACTTTTAAAGGAATGAAGTATTGGACAAAATGAACACTTTATTATTTGATTGTAGCTGTAACTTGACACTGCGTAATACATGGATTGGTGAATTGTTTATTGAGATGGTCTTGATTCAACGTAATCTCTGATGGATGGAATGTCAAAAACGGATTCCTTGAGGGATTTCATGACAGGATATGACATAAGAATATCAGTGTCAAGAGTAGTTTCGATTGCGTCAAGGACGTTAGCAAGCAGGATGTCTGCGAAAGTGACCTTGGATCCGAAGAGATAAGGCCCCGTTTCACTGCTTCCAGGGAGGAGAGTTAGCTTGGAGAACTTTTCCATGTAATTTGGAA
>JAQGAB010003079.1:0-10372 GCA_034696565.1 Isotomurus graminis
GTCGGTGGTGTTGAAGTTGGTTGGGCAGAATCCGCGGCTGGAGAGATTCAGTGGGAATTTTAGGGGAGACTTGGCGAATCTGAAAGCGACGGTCCGGGAGGCGAATCCGCGGTTGGAGTTGGCGATGACGGCACCGCGCGGTTAGTTGACCGCGCTGAAGGACTTAATCTTCAATCTCTTGTTATTCTTCAACTTGATAAGTTTTGTATTCAAAGTGTAAACTGTGTGTGTTGCCGTCGAGTCTCTTCACTTGGGTTCCTTTGACATCGCTGCGTTCATTCCCACCGCGGCAGAGGCGGATCAGGCCGCTATGGAAATGTCTATTGGGTTTTGGAGAAGTTACTTCTGGCGACACTGATTCCCGCGTTGGATTGAAATGCGGACGAATGTCGTAGGAGTGGATGACCTCCGCCCTCTGCTGCAGGGACGTTAGCACGTTATATTTGGTCCTGATAGCGCTGTGGATGATGTTAAGGACTCGCGGGATGTCCTTGTGGAATGAACTAGGATGAGACTCCGAAGGATCCATCTCGTCCTAAAGGTCAGCTGGAAGGCCTCCGTGACCTTGAATAGATTCAGTATGATGGAGTCTAGTTCGAAGAACACTAGCTGCTTAAGTGAGAGACGAGTGAGTGTGTGAGGAAGTTAATGGAGAGACACTTGACACTCTCCTTAATCACATTCCTCTCCCCGTTTAACATTCCACCTCTCCCACAATCTCCCACTCGAACCTTCGGATGACTTAATCTTCCGTCCCGAGTTTTATTGCCCCTAGGAAGCCAAGGGAAGCTTAAGTGTCGAGGGGTGTGTCAGTGACCCACTTAAACATACACACAGCTGGCAAGGACCTGGAATATTAATTGTGATTCTATACAGGTAGGCTGGTATTCCTTTCCATTGGCCCCTCACAATCCATACACAATTTAAGTGCACCCCGTATCGCTCCTTAGGTTGTACTAGTGAAGTGTAAAGTGTAGTTATGTTGAGTGACGCGAGGAGGATGTCCAGGGAGGAACAAAACTATTGGAACTCCATTCCCTCCGCTACACAACCGCCCCCATCTTCTTTGGGCTGCGGACGAAGTCGTAGAAGTCTATGACCTCTGCCCTCTGCGGCAGGGACGTCAGCTTCAGTGGAGATTCTTGGGATCTCTTCCAGTCACCCGTTCTACTCCAGGTCCCTCCGGACGCCTTCATGCATAACGCCGCGCCCACATTTGGTCCTGAAAGCGCTGTGGAGGATGTCCAGTAGTCTTCTGGACTGAACTAAAAGGTCACCGAAGCATCAAAGGGAAGGGGGATTTTTCACGATGCTCCTTTTATTCCCCGCATGGTTAGGTTGTCGAGAGAAGACTTGGACACGAATAATGATTGGAACAACGATGTAATGAGTGACCTTTGACCCTTTTGGATATGACGGGGAGGAAGTCAAGTCTGCGCCCACTTAACTGGTTGACCCGTTGACCTCTTTCCCCGTCTCTCTGCAATCCCCCATTCGAGACTCGTCCTCCCTCAGCCGCGTTGTTTACAGCCACGCCCACATTTGGCAATGCTTCTCCGTGGATCGCTGTGTGGAGAGGGTGGAGGAATAACGAGAAGGTCCATCTGCCAATCTGGAAGGGACTAGAAGGACCCTGAAGGCCCAAAGGAAGGAAAACGTCTCGTCGCCATTAAATTGAAACCTTGGCGACGTTGGCGACAAACGCTGTCATCGTCCCACGACCTCCCATCGATTCCCCCTGTCAAGAAAGACAGTCGTTTGTCAGTCACTGAATTAAATAAATACCACGCGAAACAAGTGAACATTCGTCGAGCGTTAAGGGTGTCCGTGTTATACTCCGAAAAACTAAAGTTCAGAGGTCATGGATGGTCAGTCGAGCGGAACAGTGGCGCGGGTGATGTCGAAGGACGACGAAATGGACGAGGAGCAGCGACGGCTGGAAGATTCAGAAGATGGTCTCCAACACGTTCTTGCCAATCAACTCGTATGTTGTTTTACGGGACAAAGTGTGACGTGTTGGTTGTTGACGTCGCGTGTGGTTTGCAGGTCTGCGAGAAGATCGCGTCGTACTTGACTCTGTCCGACATGAAAGCAGCGTCGCAAGTCAATCCTCAGTTTCTCAGAGCGATTCGCGGGACCAGGCGCTTCGCGAAGATGGCAGTGTTGACCATCACGGACCAGAATGCTCAGAAGTCAACTCTGGAGAAGACGGAAAATTCATGGCGCGCTGTGAGAATCGACGTGACGGACTCTTCGGGAATTCTGGACGACCTTCCACGTCTCCTCCAGTCCGCGCAGTTTGTGTGCCTCGGAGCGCCGCCGGGGAAGATAAAAAATGTGTGGAGGGCGGAGGACCCGAGAGCTGCGCGTCTGTTGACGACCGTCCTTAACTCGACTCCCGCGTTGTCCCATCTCCAGATCGATACTCACTTCCTCTACACCGACCTCCGAACCGTTCTGTCGTCCCCCGCGGTCCAAGAAACGTTGAGGAATCTGAATCACTTGGAGATCCTCAAGAAGACGCATACGCAATACGAAGGACAGAATGACACTGGGTTGTTTCCTGTGGGCGGAGACGAAGAAGACCTGAAACCGTTTGAGAGGAACTTTCGTTTGCTGACGGAGCTTCCCAACCGTCTCAAGACATTCTACGTCACCGAATTATTTCCAGCGCCGTGGATGCAAGACATCGCTAATGAATCTGTCCTTCGACTCCTACGGAATAACACAACGACTATGGAACAATTAAGTCTCCACGGGAGAGTCTGGTGGCTTCAAGAACTGGGGACATTAACGTTTCCGGTGTTGAAGTCTCTCACCGCGATTGTCAACGACGAAGAGCAGGAAGAAACGCTGGCGGAGTTTTTGGAGAACCAACGGTCACTGGAGGAGTTGACGATGGAGTTGACCGGTTCCTTCGATGAATCCCTCGTGCCTTCAATTCAAGGCCGCTGCATGGAACTCAAGAAACTGGACTTGACTATCGAGCTTTGCATTGGAGACGTGGAGGAGTGGAGCTTCTTGGGCTCCATGAATCGTCTCAAGGAGTTCCGGCTGAAGACGTGGGGAGAATTCGAAAACGGAAGCAGCCTTCTCGCCTTCCTCCCGAAGAATCAACTGGAGTGCTTAAGTCTCGAGGGACTCTGGGACTTTCGGGACAGCTCATTTGGATTCTGGAGTGTGGCGGGAGGAGTGGAGCCGGATTTGGCGGTCAAGACGGAACTGCTCCAGGGATTCCGTTGCTTAAGGAAGTTAAGTTTCCTCGGAACTAAGGACGCGGTGAACGACCAGCTGATGCAATGGCTGCTTAAGGAGTTCGTGTCGCTGGAGGAGTTCCAGTTAAGCGATTGTTCCACTTTAAGTGACGCTGGAATAACTGGGAACACAACAGCCGAGTGGGGAAGGGGCGTCTCATTCGCCGACCTGCGCCGTAAGTCTCTAACTTCTGGTACCTCTGACCTTTGTTCTCTGCTGACTCGATGTTCTCTTTGTTCCCTCTAAATTCTGCAGGTTTGAAGACGTTGAAGATCGTGAGGTGTGGTGGAGTGACCCCCAACGGAGTTCTGGCGTCGTGTGTGAATGTTCCTTCCCTCAAGAGTCTCGAGTACTCCAATCCACCAGGACAGGTAAGACTGGAGGGAGATAAGCGTTGTTACCGTTTAAGATAACCTCTGGAATGGTTGTTGTAGATTGAGGAGTCGGTGGTGCTGGAGTTGGTTGCCCAGAATCCGCGGCTGGAGCGATTAAGTCTGGACTGTCTGGACTACGCGGGCGACTTAGGGAAGTTGAAGGCGAAGGTAACGATGAAGAATCCGCGAGTGGAGTTGTCGTTGGCGGAGGAGGACGAAGAGTGACCTTTTGACCTTTTCTGCTCCCGCGTTTGAAGTCCAAATTGATTATCCATTTGAAATGTGTAAATGAGCGTCGATTATTAAAGCGTGTGACTTAATCTGTCGTGTGTTTAATTGTTGAGAAGTTGCTTAAGTCTTGGGAGAGTCATTTGGGGTCAAGCGAGGTGGATTAAGTCCCTCAGCTTCTGGCTTTCACAGCCATTTCAGGTCGTTGCAGGAGGAAGTTAACTGGCATTTCGGATGATGGTGTCTGAGGTCCCCCAATGATGGTGCTCACTGGAAGAGACGGCGAGGAGTGATGACCTTTGACCTCCTTTGGTGAGGAGGTCAAATGGAGAGACCTAGCTAACCAAACCTCACGTCCGCCGTTTAAACCCGCAGTCACTCAGCATTCCTAGAACTTCTAGAAGTCAATTCTAAGGTTGACATATTACAAGTGGCGCGGTGTGAAGGTCGACGTGACGCCTCCAATGAATATTCTAGAAGACCGACGTGTCCTCAAGTCAGTAGAGTTCGTATCCCTTGAATGGCGGCCGTGAATGATAGAAGATCCCGCGGTGAAGGATGCGAGGGCTGTGAGTCTCTTTACCGCCGTCCTCAGCTCCACTCCCAACTTATCTCAGCTGAAAATCTACATTCGCTTTTTGTCCTCGAACGTAGGAGGCGTTCTTTCGTGCCCAGCGGTCCAGCAGACGTTGAGGAACCTGAATCGCTTGGATTTGGTAAGGATGACGGAGGTCAACAGTGACTGGGGATCTCTGCGGCGCTTTTTTTTAACTCCGACGAGGAAGACTCGTTCATGAGGAACTTTGGCTTGTTGACTGACCTTCCGAAACTTCTCCTGTGTTTCAACCTGACCAAAAAGTCTCCAATTGAAAAGAGAATGGTCGACAGCGTCAAGCGGTCTGTCCTTCGACTTCTGCGGAAAAACCAAGCGACGTTGGAAGAGCTGGAACTCAATGAGAATGTTTTGTGGCTCCAAGAACTCGCGACGTTAACCCTCCCAGCGTTGAAATCTTTGACTTTGTCTTTTGACACTTTCAGCGATGGGAAAACGCTTGGAGAGTTTTTGAAGAACCTAAAGTCACTGGAAGAGTTGACGCTGACGTCGATGGCGCGCGTGGTGCCTGGAGATCCTCTGCACACGGGGATTATGGAATGTTTCGGTCGACTCAAGAAACTCCACTTGATGGGCCCAAGTTTCGCGCAGTGGGACTTGAGCTTCTTGGCCGAACCGACTTAAGGACTTGCGACGATATGTGGGGAAGATACGAAAACGGGAATTCTTCTGTCCCTCCCGAAGAATCACCTGGAGTGCCTAAGTCTCGAAGGAGTCTGGGACATGTGGGACAGATCATTTAGATTCCATGGCGGAGTGGAGAACGGGTTCGGGTACAAAACGGGGTTGCTCCAGGGATTCCGATGCTTAAGGAATTTTCTTGGAAAGTCCGGACACTGTGGACGATCAGCTGATGCAGTGGCTGCTTAAGGAGTTCCTGTCGCTGGAGGAGTTCCAGTTGAGTCACTGCAGCTGGTTGACTGACGCTGGAATATCTGGGAAGACAACGGCTGAGTGTGGACAGAACGTCTCTCTGGCTGGCCTGCGCTGTAAGTGTCTACCTTGTTTGACCTCTGACTTTTGCTTCTGCTTAATTGAGAACGATTTCTTAGGTTTGAAGACGTTGAAGATCGATAAATGTCGTGCAGTGACTTGATTGTCGTTTGTTCAATTGTGTTTAGCCATTTATTTTACCTGCAATAAGAACCACAGGCAATAAGGTTTACTGTGAGACAGAGGAGACGTGTCTTATCTGGCCCACGCTGTACATGCCGCGCTGTATTAACCGAACGAGTTCTGTTGGCGTGTTGAGGATCGAGATGGGAAATGTGAGACGGAGGAGTTTGGCGGGAACGTCGGCTCATTCAAACCTCCACCAACAACAAAGGCCGTGTCAGCTGAGTTAGAAGGTATCCCGACTGGTGCGGACACGGCACTTGCGGACACGACAGTTGCGTACAGCCATGTACGGACACTGGCGATTGCGGACACGACTCGAACGGACAATGACATATGCGGGCTCTACTATTTAGCAACCATGAAGCGTCGTTTTGGCAACCCGCAACCATGAAGCGACGATTTGGCAACCAAAAAGCACCTTTTTGGCAACCCGCAACCATGAAGCGACGATCTGGCATCCATCAACCACCTCATTTTCGCCGTTTTAGCAACCATCAACCACAGAGCATCACTTTAGCATCCATCAACCATGCAAAATTGTATACCCCAGATATGCAAAATTAATTTAAAAAATACCAAATCAGTTAAAAATAATATTCAAATGAAATTAAAAAATTGCAAATAACTTAAAAATAAAATTTAATGAATTAAAAATAAATTGCAAATCAGTAAGCAAAATACATGAGTTAAAAAACATTTCCAACTGATTACAAATTCATTTCAAATTAATATTAAAAAAATTTTAATTAAATTAAAAATAAATTTCAAATTAATATTAAATAAATTTCAATTAAATTCAACATAAATTTCAAATGCACTACGAGTAAAATTACTAGATTTTTAAAAAGCCCAACCTCTCCCTAATCCAACAGTTTCGAACATCTAGTGGTTACAATGCTGCAATGTAACGTTGTAGTTAATAAATCAAAGCAAAAATTACCAAAACAAGAAAAATAGCTTCAAACCAAATAAAAACCACCTTCTTTGCTATCGATTTTTATTGTTTTGTACGTGCTAGATTGGTACAGCAAAAGCCTTTACAATCATAATTTCTCAAATTAATACATGTTATAATGATTAATTCTTTAGCCATAATATGTTAAACAAGGGAGAAAACTTATTGTTAGTAATGTAACATTTACACATATGGATTTTGTTTTAATTTGAAATATTTTTTAACTCATATGCATTATGCTTTTACTCATTTGGAATTTATTTTTAAATCATTACGATTTCTTTACGGTAGCGCGACGAAAATGTATGCGACAAAAATGTACGCGACGAAAATGGAGCGACAAAAATGTATGCGACGAAAATGTACCTGAGTACGACGAATATGTATTTCTGAAACATACAGTTTTCTGGGTCAAATTTTCAAGAAGCATGGCTTATCATATTAAAATCAAGCAAATTGCATGATGTTTAGTCAGTTTAATCATTCCAGAATCTTACAGAATTATAAACACCCGAAGTTGATGATTCTGCCATTCTGATAAAGGGTTTATTTCTCATTAACTATGCGACATATTAAAATTCTCAATAGAGGAATAAGAACTTAAAGTGCTGAGACGAGGAATGTCATTCGACACGACAACTACTTATTTATCATTCTCATTAGAGTATTACTGGTAGGTAGTAAGAATTGAGGAACATGATTCGAGGTGTATTTCTTAAATGCACAGATGTCAATTGGAAAAAATAAATCTATATAACAGTCGCAATGGGTTTGTTATCTGGAGGACAATCAAAGCTATTGAAAAAACTAATGAAACAAAAACTTTGAAGTTTACAGAAATAGAAGATACAACAGAATTTCTGCTGTTGGATAGAGTCATCCTTAGTGAGCGATATACGCTTAATCAGTTAGTTCAAAAATATTATTGATAATATGTGTCTTGTATTCGATTACGTATAGCCGTGTTACCATTAGATGAAGATGACACGATGACAGATAGTCATTGAAAGCTTGTGAATTAAACGTGCCGTTCTAAAGAAGATTTCGATGCATAAGAAGTTCTCTAATTGAGAAAAATGAATGAAAAATAAATTACAACCAAAATTAATTCAAAAAAACGGATGATCCATTTTCGTCGTACTCAGGTACATTTTCGTCGTTTGCTAATACATTATCGTCGCATACACTTTTGTCGCTCCATTTTCGTCGCATACATTTTTGTCGCATACATTTTCGTCGCAGAGTCTTTCTTTACTCGTTAGGGTTTTTTTAACTATTTGGAATTTTTTAACTCTTTTGGAATTTATTTGTAGCATTTAAATTTTATTTTTAAGTTATTTGCAATTTTTTTATCTCCCTTGAATATTATTTTTAAGTTATTTGCAATATTTTTATCTTTTTTGAATATTATTTTTAGCTGATTTGGTAATTTTGATCCCATTTAAATTTAATTTTTAACTCATTTGATATTTTTTAAATTAAATTTGCATATCTGGGGCATACAATTTTGCATGGTTGATGGATGCTAAAGTGATGCTCTGTGGTTGATGGTTGCTAAAACGGCGAAAATGAGGTGGTTGATGGATGCCAGATCGTCGCTTCATGGTTGCGGGTTGCCAAAAAGGTGCTTTTTGGTTGCCAAATCGTCGCTTCATGGTTGCGGGTTGCCAAAACGACGCTTCATGGTTGCTAAATAGTAGAGCCCGACATATGCGTACTACGGTGTCAACGGACAATGGCACTTACGGACATTGTCAGCAACGTACAGTTAACAAAACGATTTGAATTGAATTGAACCTCACTGCCTTTAGCACACGCTATCTTTGAAATCTCAAAATATCAACTCTGAAATCGGATTTTATCTCATCAAGCACAGTTCCTAATTACTTCATGACATCAAACTAGTCACTCCTCTTCCTAACTGTACATGGAATTGGTCTCCAGCAGACACTTCACAATTTATGCGTCAATCAGCAATATTATTGACATTTATAATTGTATACTACTCCTCACTATATTAAAGGGAAGAGCAAACAAAACGAGGAATGCCAGATTCAGAATGGCAGAAGTTGTAATTTGTGTCAGTCACTGGAGTCAATTTTACTGTGATTGACTCATACAATGAAATCCGTAACTGATTCAAAACGACAGCAGAGTTACTATTTTTCTTATCCCTTGAATTCCACTAATATGCTCTCCCATAAAACATTTTCGAGAAAAAATGTTGTTGATTCAATCTAAATGTAACCAAATGCTAATGTTCCAGGAAGTTTTGTAGAACACTGGTAAGATTAATCTTACAATTGAGTATTGCAGATTATCGTTTGATAGTCGAAACGAATCAGAAATTCATTTATAATTTATCTATTCCTTGTCTATGGTACATCTGTCCGTTAATTGCAATGTCCGCAAAAGACTGTGTACGCACATGAATCAATCCGCAAGTGTCTTGTCAGCAAGTGTCGGTGTCAGTAAATGCCAGTGTCCGCATACGTCTGTCAGTACGCGTCGTGTACGCAAATGCCGTGTCCGCAGGTGTCGGTGAATCGAGTTAGAAGAGTGTGTCCGTGTGTTATTTGTTTTCAGGGGAGAATTTAAAATTTCCAGGTCATGGAAGGTCAGGAAAGGTCTTTGGAGGTCAGGTCAGGTCATTGGGTGGCGAAGGATGACAAGAGGGAGGAGCTGCGGTGTTTGAGGAGGTCGGATGACCAGCGAGGGCTGGAAACGAATCTCGAGGATATTCTTGCCAACCAACTCGTAAGTTATTTTTACTGAAGAAAGTTTGTCATGTTGTTTGCTGACGTCGCGTATGGTTTGCAGGTTTGCAAGAGGATCGCGTCGTACTTAAGCCTCGTCGACATGAAAGCAGCTTCAGAAGTTAGTCGACCGTTCCTTCAAGCGATTCGCGAGACAAAGCGCTTCAAACAAACGGCAGTGTTGGTGATAAGCAAGAAGAATCTTGAGGTGAAGTCAATGATAAGGAAGACGGAGTTTGAGTGGCGTGGCGTGAAAGTCGACGGGACGGATCCATCTCAGATTCTGGAAGACTTGCCGCGCCTCCTGAAGTCAGTTGAGTTTGTATGCCTTGAAGCGCGGCCGTGGGAGACTAACGCGGGGAAATTGGTGGAAAAGAATCCGACAGCCGCGAGTCTGTTGACCGTCGTCCTCAGCTGCAGTCCGAACTTGTCTCATTTCCAAATGGACATTCGTCTGTTCTTCAAAAACCTCCAAGCCGTTCTGTCGTCCCCCGCGGTCCAAGAAACGTTGAGGAAGTTGGATCACTTGGATTTGGTGACGTTGGCGGTGCCGGGGAGAGTTAACCCGGATTATCTGGAAGAGTTTATTTACGCCAACGACGCGGATCAGGAGGAGTTTGCGAGGAACGCTCGGCTTTTGATGGAAGTCCCGAACCGTCTCAAGTCTTTAAATCTCGCCAATCTGAATCCAAATGAAGAGAACAATAGCGTGGACAGTTGCGTCCTTCGACTCCTGAGGAACAGCAGAGCGACGCTGGAACAACTGAGACTCAACGGGATATTCTTGGATATCCAAGGGCTCCAGACGTTAGTGCTTCCAACGTTGAAGACTTTGACAACCGATGTGAATGATGAGGAGACAACGATTCTGGTGGAATTCCTGAACAACCAGAAGTCACTGGAGGAGTTGACGTTGGAGTGCGATTGGCTTGAAGAATGTCTGGTGGCTTCGATTGGTGGGCGGAGTGGGAAACTGAGGAAATTGGACTTGACGACTATCAATTTCCACAGACAGTTGACTGTTGGAGCTTCTTGGGGGGAATGACTTGTCTGGAGGAGTTCCGATTTGAAT
>JAQGAB010003080.1:0-10371 GCA_034696565.1 Isotomurus graminis
CTGACACTGTCCGTTCAATACATTATTGATACGAGAATCGAGAATGTAAAATCTTATCAGTTTCTTACAGACAACTAATAAAAGCCTTTTAACTCAATCTTCAAGCACTTCGTCAATAACAAAATAGCCAAGGATCGGAGAGGCAAACGGATTACACAAAATCAATCCAATGGTTGATTGATTTATTCGTCATGAAGTATTCATCAGTTGCTGAGAGGATCAACTTTTTTGCCCTCCAAAGGACTCAATTCTCCAGGAATATGAATTTGCAGAAAACGGCATACAATTTCATGTTATTCTACAATATTCTACATTCCATCTACGTCGGGACTGCGAACCCTCAAGATGACCACAAAACAACTAATTTACATAAAATCTTGATTCTGGAACTTGGAACTGAGCAGACAAATCTGTCTGTATTGCTTCAATACACCAATTCCTTGTGGTGCATACCAGTTATGAACTAAACTTTTAATGTATTTTTTACCAATTAGTTTTGTTAGATGCCAACCAGGAGTTTCTCTACAGAAAACAATGCAAAGAACTTGTTGAAAGACAAGAGGACGGGTTAATGGAATGATGTGTTATGTTCTCCTCATTTGCTTTCGCAATGAAGCTTTTATTATCTCTGGAAGGGATTTTTTGTATTTTAGTCTCTTCACAAAGAGATTGATGGATGAATGGAAAAAGCTTCTTATTTCGTCTTTCTGAAGCTGCAAACAACCCGGAGGAGATTGTTCAATTTTTTGTGACGACACAAGACTCAGAAATCCGCATTTGTTCGCTCCTTGTCTAACTAGATGTATTACAATGGGCTTATCCTCTCACACACCGTGTAAACAGGATACTCGAAGATTCGAAGGGTTAAAACACAAACACATTACCCATATTACCTCTCAGACTTTAAGGAGACATCGTGATGACAAGTCACATATGTGAACGACAGCGTCATTTTGGAAGAGAAATGGCAAATGTCTCGTGCAAAAATTTACACAGAATAAATAACCTATTTTAAGCTAAAGCCAGCCGTTTTATGTCTCACCATACGAAATGTTCTTGTATGCATGTTTTCTTGACTTCGTTTTCTCTTTTTACGGAAACTAGACTGAGAGATAAATTACATTAGGGCATGCCGTACATTCTTTCACGTAGAAAGTATACCAGCATCAGCATCAACTACATCATAACTACATCAGCTACTCTGATCTTGTGCACGGCAGACATCCTGAAAGGTACTGAGACCGAATTCATGTCTCCCTATTTACCTTCTTTACTTTGTTATTGCATTCATAAACATTAAACATTTTTACCTTCCGCGTGCTAAAATTTATTTTCTTCTCCCTCAGTCACTTTAACTTCCTTTTGACGAGCAAAATAAGATTAATTTGAGAACGGAAGTACCACTTTCTCTGTCAGACACTCTCAGCCCCTCTCCTTTAACGCTTTCGTGTATATGACAGCCTGTGTTGCAATTTTTGGTTTTAATGTTGTTGCGAAACTGTTCGAGTCTGTCATTGCAAGTTTCTCTGAATTATGCTTTGAGACCTTCCCAGTCCCGTTGAGAAAGGTGGTAGCTGGCAGTTGTGGTCATTACTTCTCCTATGAAGCGTCTCTGGTAAAGTTAGGAGTGAAATTCAATAAGGAAACATTCTCTCGTTGAAATTCTCAGGTGTCACACAATCAGATAAATGTCTTTGCAGTTTTCTATTGCGTAACTCATTCGTCTGATTAACCACTTGCACAACTACATTCAATAGATATCCTTCTTTTATCTACACGAGAGCAAATAGAATATATCAAGCACATGCATTATTAAATCCTCAAATGGCACATGAAACAGTTCGCAAACCCTTACTCATTTACATCACTGTGCGCAATGGAATTTGGCAACAGTTACATAAAACAAGTCTAAAAATACCGAATGGAAATGAAACGAAATAGAGTGATACATCTTTTAAATAATATTTGGGTGGAATTCAGTCTTCGTAGTGCTACGTATGTCAATGCAAAATGGTGTTCTTCCAATTACCGATTTGAAGACAACTTGAATTGCCTACATTCTATCCCACGAACCTGATTGCATTCACATAAAACCGTCTAGTTTGGCTTACACCAATGATTCATGATCTGATGCTGACTTTTCATATCTCCAATCTCAACAATAGACTCAAATTTTAATATCCTTACCTGATAAGAAAGCAACGACGAAGAACAAAATCCCAGACAACACGTAGGTTTTCCCATACGACAGCTCCATTTTTTCAAATGTTTGATGCTTGCAACTAATAAAATTTTCTCCCAGGTTTGACCAAACACTTTACAGTGCTTATCGTATTTTAAAATGTTTTTCACATAAAATCCTTTCAGTAAATCATTCCTTCCACAAATATTTTATTTTATCTGACAAAGTTGTGATATTATCTACACAGTTTCTTCCACCAAATGTACGAAATACTTTTTAGTTTCAAAAGATCCCTTGCAGCAGTATAATTAGCACAGATGTATAATAATTAGGTACACTATTAAATTCACTTTGTATAATGTATAATTCACACATACATTTCTTGCAGCAAAGAATCTCAAAGCAAAATATTTTGACTTGATTAGTAAGAGTACAAACGGTTGAAGGGCAAAGTGAGAGATGAGACTAAAACTCTCTTTTGGAAATGCCAAGAAGAATATTATTTCCTTGCATGAAGAATCCTCTTTTCATTTCTTACGGAAGAAAAATCCTTAGTCTTTCAACAACTGTGGCTTCAACTTTAGTTTATCATTCGTCCCATAAGATAAAATTAACTTTTCGTGAGTCAGTCACACACTTGATAAAAATACTTCTGAGGAATCCTGTTTTATTGATCTGGTATTTAAGTGATGGGCACACGAAATGTTTCTGAAAGGTATGAAGGTATGAACTGCTTCTCAAGTTATTTCTGGTCTAAAATAGTATCTCTTGAGGAAGACTTCAATTAACAATTAAAGGTGGATCTGCGTTTTTTTACAATGTCACGTTAGGCAGCTGTCGTCGTAAGACTTTTAAGACATGTGTTGCACCAGATGAGCCCTTCCTAAGGGTACAGTAAGTGGAGCACTTGCATGAGTGAGTGTAGTCCTTCAACAGTTGCTTGTGGTATGTAAATATTTCGTGCTTTTTAACGCATGCTGAGGCAAAGTGAGACTGAATCGACCTAGACCACAGTCAGCTTGGAGAGTTCCCTCAAGACTGTTTCACTCGAGGAGTTTCCCATGAGTTTTCTCCTCTTTCATCGCAGTACCAGTTTTATATGCAGCTTTGTTTTAACTTTGACCATTCACAAATACTTTAACTTCACCTTAATAGGGGATGACCAATAACAATAATACTGTTATTAATAAGAATACAATCAAATAAGCATCGCCTAATACAATAAGTTAAATTAATTAGCAATTTTCGTCGACTAACCTACTTTATTCAGTCCGTATTGCGGTGGCGTTGCATAATTTGCTACGATATTTCCGACGTTTGACTAATATTTCATGCCATATAAATATATTGAATATAATTTCTTTTATACTATTATGGCGTAAACACCTCAATGAAACCTCAAATATCTTCAGTGAACAGTGCTTAGTCCTTCAATCACAAATAGGCTCCTATGCATGCCTGTCCTTAATCGGGTTACAATTAAAATTAATATTTATTATTTGCATTAAAAATAATACATGGAAGCACTACTAACTAATGTAACTTTAAACGAAACAACTTTTCTGAATTAGGGATGAACCATGATCAAGAGGTTCAATTTCTAAAAAGACGGAGGCAGTTCCATCTTTCTACAAGTAAAATGAGCGAGAGTTCGAAAAGTTCTCTGCAGCTGACGTCCTCAGGGCCATCGAAGGAGCAGGAAAAGCTTCTGCCCTTTGTTTCTGTACAATCAAAAGATAAAAGAATGAGCATTTAACAATTACTTTTCGAAGCATAGTCTACACCAAATGTTAATTTGCAATATAAAGATAATTCAATATACAATTTTAATAGATTGATGTCAAAAAACAAACTACCTAGGGAATTAAATTGTTCTCAAAACTCAGGTTTCATAAGAACAAGCTTTACTGAACCTAGTTTTTCTCTTATGATTTTCAAGTAACGCATCAGCATGACAAATTTCAACAATTTTAAATCCAATTCCCAAATTGAAATGGCCTTGTGTTTCAATTTGAATAACAAATCAGAATGCAATGAAAACAGTTACACACATACAAAGATCAGAAACAAGCTTCTAGGTTAACCTTTAATTTTGCAAACAATAGCTACCATGTTCCACACTACCGTTGCCTAAAATACACATACAACGTTTAAGATACGAAACAATATATTTGCACGTAAATTGTTCTAAGCTGTGGTCATACAATTTCCGCGCATACTAAAATCCTGTATGAAAACTTTAAACCCAAATCAAATGTTCAAGCAACTTGTGATTTCGTTATGGATTTTAGGGAGTGTGAATTGTTTGCCAGTGTCCACGAACATAATATTTTCAAGGGAAGTAAGGCGTACGAGGTCATTAATTCACTCCGATTCTAAGTACAATGCAGTGGAATCTCGAAGTGTTATGTCTAACATCAACAGTCTATTTCCAGAATTACATAGTACAAATCCAGAAAACCTAAAAATTCTAAGCCAGGCCAGGAGTATTCAAAAGCCAAAAGGTAAAGCGATTTTGAAAGCCATTGATTCGCTTTTATAATTATTTATTTCGTTGTACAAAAGGATACGAAGCGATTTTGCGGAAAGCAATAGAGATGGACAAACATCCTCAGGCTTTCGATGAACAAGACCACAGAGGAGACCAAGGAGGTTTAAAGGGACGAGGCTACTTAGTAAATGCAGATAAAAAATGGAAATACAGCATGTTCGTCATGATTGATGATGAACTGAGTTAGTAATTTTGTGATATTAAAATTATATAGTATCATAAGTTAGTTACATTGTTGTAAAATTATGTGGATATGTTATGCAGCTCCAGAAGAACGCGACTGGACAGTTGCTGGGATTTATACCCTGAAGGCTGCAATGAAATGCTTTGACTTCAAAATTATCCCGGTTGGGCATTTGTCCTCTGATGTGGATCATATTCATATCAAAATCAATAGTTCGGACGTGGGTGCTTCATGTGGCACCGTCTTAGGAAGGAAAGGGGGGAAACAAGTATTTGTGTTTACGAATAAGCAACTTTTTATCAATCCCTCCTAATTGTACTTAAAAATTGTTGGACCTTTTAGGTGATTAATATAGGTCGGACATGTAAAAACCGATTTGGAGTTACCATGCATGAAACGATGCACGCTTTAGGGTTCCTTCATGAACACACCCGGAAAGATAGAGACCAACATGTCAAAGCTCATTGGAACCTCATTCCGAAAAACAAGAGTAAGTTTCTTCCTAAACTAACAAATTGAAATTTATAGCAATTTTTTCTTCTTTAACAGAGGCACAGTTTAAGATACACAAACATCAAAATATGATAGACCAGTATGATTTTGATAGCGTCATGCATTACTCCATCTCGAAATATTTGACAGCTGTGGATGTGAGTTGATCTACTGGAGTTTTAAACAAAGTTAAGTATTCAAGGCTTTAATAAAGATGGTCTTGATGGGAATTCCAGGGCGAAGTTCCTACAGGTGTTACTGTAGGTCAGAGAAATCACTTATCCAAGTTGGACGTTGAGCGTCTGCACCATGCATATCCTTGCTCAGCAAAACCAAAACCTTAAATAAAGTTAGAACATGTTTGAAGATGACGAATACATCAGGAGGATCTTTCCAATCATATTCGTTAATTTTTCATATTATAATTGATTTAAATTGTAAATACCAATAACCACGTTTGAGAAGTTAAGGTTTCTAAAACAATACCCGTGTTGTATGGATGTCAAGGATAATATTCTTTTCGAATAAATGTTTATTAAAAACAGCTCATGAAACAAGTTTCCTTACATTCTTCCATTAAATACAATGAAGCACTCGTAAACTTGATTTCTGGTAATGAAACACGAAACAGCGACCTTGTGACTGTGTGTTGCTTATAAATATTTTTACCAAAGTTCTTCAACTTCCCCTTAACTCTTCCATCTTTAACTTTTCATTAAATCAAGTTCATTTTGTACGCAAATTACAATGTACCATGTCAATACCTCCAGGCCAGTTTATGTTTACAAGCTTTTATTAGTCTCAGTTGGTGTCATTGTGATTTCTTGTCCCATCCTTAAGGCACTGGATATCTCCAGACATCCCCGGTCATTAATTCATTCCAAATCTTCACTTTCTGACCCCGGAGGAGCTTCGGCACCTCAATATGATCATTCGGAAATCGACAAGGGACTTGTTGATGTAAGTTCTGCAGATTTGAACATTCTGAGCCGTGCAAGAAGCGTTAAAAAGCCGAAAGGTTCGATCAAGTGCATTTTCTTCAATCTTTTTAATTTATTAAGTAATAACATACACCAATCATGTACTTAAAGGTTATGAAGAAATAATACGGAAGGCAAAGGAGATGGATAAGCTTCCGCAGGAGATGGAAGAAACCGATCGCAGAGTAAACAGTAATAGTTTTCTAGGACGAGGCCTTATAAAAGACCCAAATAAAAGATGGAAATACGCCATGTACGTCATAATTGACAAAGAAATGAGTACGTGATTTCAGAGGTATCCAAAGACACGAATATTAACATTAACATATGATTTCCAATTGTTCCTCCAGCTGATGAAGAAAGGGACTGGACAACAGCCGCGATTTACACACTGAAAGAAGCAATGAAATGCTTCGACTTCAAAATCGTTCCTTCAGGTACTTTGTCCTCTGATGTAGACCACATTCATATTAAGCTGGAGGACAGTAAGATCAAAGCTTCATGTGGTACCACTCTGGGACGGCACGGGGGTAAACAGGTACCGTCAAAATAATTTACTAATTTACTATTCGGACTTGAGCTTCGATAAATTCTACTTTTAATGCCATTGTGGTGGATAGATTGTTGCGATAGGACGCACATGCAACAATCGGTACGGAGTGACAATGCACGAAGTCATGCATACTTTGGGATTCTTCCATGAACACGTTCGAACGGATAGAAACAAGTATGTGAAAGTATATTGGAGCGAGGTCCCAAAATCAAGGAGTAAGTTGGCTACTTCCTCAGAATAAATGTATTTTTTGAGGTAACTGGATAGATGTTCATTATGGTTTAGAACCTCAGTTCAAAATACGGAAAAACCAAATCGAATTTGAAAAATATGATTTTGAAAGTGTACTTCACTATCCATTCAACCGGTTTATGGGCCCAAAAGTAAGTTAATGTTGCACATTAAAAAATAAAGCATTTTCTGCATACGTTTTAATTGAAGGGTGGTGTGCCGCATGATATAACGGTGGGTCAGAGAAATCACTTATCTCCGATGGACATTCAGCGGCTACAAAAAGCGTATCCTTGCACTACTTAACAGCACTTCAAGACTGTTAGCAGTTATCATCTAACTTTGCAACTATACGAAATAAATAGAAAATTCGTCTTACAGAACATTAAATAAGTATTTACAACCATAAAGTCCTCGTTTTGATATCAAAAGTGCATTAGTTTCACACTATTATTGAAGTGCTCCTACAGTTCAGTTCATAGGTTCTTGTATTGCTGCAAACTCTTGTTAACAATGTATTTACTATTAACTATTATTACAACAAATCCGTTCATCAAGGACTGACGGCAATCAAAATATGACAAACCAATCGCTGTGATACTTCTCTAATAGGAGCAGAACGGGGAAGATGCCTGCTGGCTGATTTAACTATCGGCTTACATAGAATAGCTAAAAAACAATTCGCAAAATTGATGATAGTGATGGTGTTTGCGAATTCTAGACTTTTCAGTGATTTATTTTATCCTAGGTCTCGTCCTGTCCTCGGACAGGCTTTTTTAGGTATTTATTAATTAATACATGTTCATTTCTCTACCTTATTTACAACATGTAGATATGTTTAAACAGATCCATTTTTTAATCAAGTTGAAAAAATCAAAGTACTGCTGTTTAACCTTTTAAATAAATTATGGATGAATCAGACATGATGTGTTAACGCAAGAAAGACACTCATTTTGAAGAATAGCACATTCATAAAGGTCGTCAAATGAAATCAAGGCATTATGCAGAACAAAAACAATCTGTATGTGTATATAGTCCTCATGGGCATTCATTTTTATCCTTGAAGATATTCCAAACTTACTTAACATTTCGACATATTACCGGCAAATGATGTTTAGTTGTGTAACCCATTGAATTTGAAGTGACCATGATATTCTCAATGAACACAACCAACTAATTATTTCTTATTATTTTACTTTGCATTACAATATCCAATTTTTTAGTTTAAAATAATGTAGCATTGTAATGTATGTGAGTGTAGACATTAAAATTCACTCAATACAACCAAGGACAGCTCAAGTATTCTATGAACAATCGTTCTTCGGTCCTTAGTTTAGTCACAAGTTCGACGAAGGACTTTGTGCACACCATGTCGTCGTCACCTGGAACCTTCAGAGCACTATGTGTGTTGCAACTGATATCAATTGTAATTATCTGCCTTGGAAGCCCTGCACCTTCGAGACAAAACAAATTCAAAGGACCATCCAAAGAAGCTGCTCTCAAACAAATTATAGCTCAATCAAGAAGTGTTCAAAAGCCTAAAGGTCGTCACCATTCGCATGTTTTAACCATTTTTATAACTTTTGCAATTTACACTTTGTAAGTTGTATTATTTTGCTCATTCTTTTCTATTGCTATTCCTTTAGACTATGAAAAGATAGTGCAAATGGCCAGAACATTTGACGAGAATCCACAATTCGTCGAAGAAATAGACGAAAGAGGTCCCGATCCAGTCATTCCAGTCCATGGAAGAGGGTACACAACTGACAGAAATAAGCTTTGGACATACAGCATGTTGGTCATCGTCGACGATGAATTTTGTAACAGAAGCAAACGTGTAAATATTTTTGGAGATTACCAGCCGATTAAGCAATGAATGCATATGAATATAGCTGAGAAAGACAAGGAGGAAGTCACTGCAGCTATTTACACTCTGAAAAAGGCTATGAGATGCTTTGACTTCAGGATAGTTGAACAAGGATCATTGGATCCAGACGTTGATCACCTTCACATCAAACCTCGCGATGACGATTTGCGAAGTGAATGCGGGTCCTACTTAGGAAGACAAGGAGGCGAGCAGGTACTAATCTTAAAGTGGCATAGTGTCAATAGAAACGGTAGTATTTCACCATAACGAAACCATGGATGTAAATTTTAGCCCAGCCAAGAGGGCTTTTAATCTCTAAATGTGCTAGGAAAAGGAAGCATCTCATTTCAGCTCTCTTTCATCGACAAACCGTTTTGTACAAGTGTAAGAAAGATTTATTTCCCGTCTAATCACAGATTAGTATTATTTTTCCAGGGAATTACTGTGTATCATAGGTTCACAAGGTTCATAATTAATAATTTTTCGACATTTTTGGTTACGCGACTAAATAACTCAAAAATTGAAAAAACAGTTGATATATTTCCAGATTTTAAAAATTAAAATGTTTTATTCACAGGGTTAATTTCTGGTTTCAATTACTACCACTTAACTCAGTAACTCAAAAATTAAAAGAGGAGATGATATTACAAGATTAAAAAATTAACATGGTTTCTTTATGGAGATAGATTCTCGTTTCCATTGACGCTCGTCCACCTTAACAAATCTAAACCAAGATTAGTAACGCGTGTAATATTTAAAATACTTTCCAAGGTGACAGTTGTATCAAGCAGATGTAAGAACCGTTATGGAGTGACAATGCACGAGGTGATGCATGTTTTGGGATTCTATCACGAACACGTTCGGAAAGACAGGGATGATTATGTTGAAGTTCACTGGGACAAACTTCCAGACGAAAGATGGCGTAAGTTCGACCAAAACCTTTCAATAACAACATTAACTGCTCATTTTGGTTATATTTTGTCGCTAACTGAATTAGGTGCGCAGTACGAAATCCAAAATCATCAGCACGAAGTTAATCAATATGATTTGGAGAGCGTCATGCACTATCACTTCAATTCAGCTCTGACGCCTAAAGTAAGTCCATTGGATTTCAACTAAAGCTGTAAAATAGATTTAGCCTGTGTGGCGATTTAATCACACGTATAACTGATTGTGAATCTAACTAATTCCAGGTGGAAATTCCTGAAGGAGTTAAAGTAGGCCAAAGGAGTCACTTGTCCAGATTAGACAGAGCCCGGTTACATAAAGCTTATCCTTGCAAATTGTATAAGTAAGAAGGTACCGACACAAATAGTTAATTTTGTGGGGAC
>JAQGAB010003081.1:0-10370 GCA_034696565.1 Isotomurus graminis
GTGCTTGTGTTATTGTGCATATCTCCTGACTGCATCGTCCGATTTTGCATTGCTTACGCTTAAAATGTTTGTAATATTTGGCCCATTCATTTAAGAGCTCTTGAGGGAGGTCGGTCAAATAACCACTTAGCAACCGTAGAAACAAAACTTAAATTATATTTTTGGTTGTCAAGGAAAACCAAATCTCCACAAAAAAAATAAAATGTATCTGGGCAATTTAGTTTTTGTACAGGTGAACTTAAATGTTTTTTGTCGACTAAGCGGTTTCGGAGATATAGCTGGACAAACACCCCAAAACGCAGCAGTTTTATGTATTATGTTAATAATGCTTAGTAAATGGACATGAATTATTTTGTTTTTAATTTTTTTGACTTAATATGTCGTTTAATCTTCTATGCAACACCTTCTGATAGTTACTGAGTAGTTTAAAGTAATATTCGATTGAGTATTATAGAAAAACAGATTTCTGACACATTCAAAAAATGCTCTTTTTCCACTCAAGCTTTACTCGATAGCTGATGATTACGATTACCCATGTTAATGCAGATAGGCTTAAAATACGCAGAATTAAATGGGGCACGAGATGGATTATAAGTTTTTTTTTAAAAAAAATTAAGACCCTTAACAACAGTTAAAACAAAACTTAAATTTGATATGTGTTGCTAACAAGATTTTGTACAGTTTTAGAATGCTAATATTTGCTTAAGGACTGTGCGTAATTCCTATTTGCAAGAAAGATCACTAAAATCGGTTAAACGGTTCATGAGATATTGCGATTTGAAATTTTGCAGGTGGGGGGTGAATGCATACCTAGCTGTAAGGCATTTTTGGGCTTTTTGCCTTCACCTAAGAATGATAGCCACGGACTGACAATCCTCTTCGACTTTTAATAAGCGGATGATCATCATTCGCTCGCATTTGCATTTGAACGACTTCGTATCTACACATGCAGAAGAGGAGATAGTGTGCTCTCTCTCCGGTTCACCTTGCGGAGTGCCGCACTCGTAGCCCTATATAAAGGGCAGCAGCAGACTCTGTCTCTTGAGACTTATATTATGCCCAAAAGTTAACAGTACTCTCTGTCTTGGACTCGGATTACCGTTGTGAGAACCTTATGCCTTACCAACCTCTCCCGTTGAGATTCATTTTCTTTACCTTAAACATTATTCTTTAAGCTGACTTTTAAGCTGAAAATTTCATATTTATCATAATTTCCTAAACTACTCACTCATGCTCACTGCGTTTCCGTTCGAAGGAAACTTCTCACCCGGAGCGAATCTGGATGCGGGGACAGAAACTCCCTTATAGCAGTATACGGTTAACCGCGCAAGGCTCATTCCATCATACCACAAAAGTAGCTCTGCAAACATACATTTGTGTTAGGCACAAAACTTTCCCATACTTGCAAGCCACTTAGAAGTAGTTAAATTTTGCCGTGTGGCCGTAAATTAAATTTTCTACCGTTTTTATATAAAAACAAAAGCAAAAACGTTCCTAATATAACAGCTTCAAAAACCAACTGGACTTCCAGAATATTCTGCAGTTATGTTGTAAAGTAATAATAGAACACACGGATAATAACGATTTTTTCCATTAATGATGCAAAACTCTAACAGCGTAAATACTTTCTTGCCAAATGCATAAGTAAAGGTACCTTTGTAGTTGGTTCCACGAAAATCAATTGAGAAATCGATTAATATGTTCACATTTTGTCTGTTTTGGAAGCCAAAGTTCGCGTTTATCTAATTCAGTATGTACCTGAATTAAACTTTCTTACATTCCGGGCATTTTATTCAGATAATGTTTGCTATCAAAACGATAGAGTAAATAATATACAGTTTACATGAAATATGAACACTTGCTAGTTATACTGGTATACGTTTAAGGGTGGAGAGCACATGTGCAAGAATTGAAGATACTAGAAAAACTTACTCTATTTAAAAAGTGGCACCATACGAGTATACTTGATTTTTTATTCTTCAAAGCCAGCAATCCATTCAGAGTTCTGTCTACAATAAAATCAAAGGGTTTTACTAAATATTATATTGAAATATATTTTAAAGTTAGGATAATTGTAGGACAGTCAACACGTGGAAGAAGAAGTGTTCACCATTTTGTTTGTGTTCCATCAAAAATAGTTGCTAACCGATTATTTCACTTTCAAGTTGTGTTGAAAATGTATACACCCTATTATTTAAATGTGTGTAGTAATTGTCTTCCTGCCCCTTGAAGCAAACATTTTTCTAGTTATGCACTCATAATTACAGCCACAGCTAAATGAAATTATGCTACGACTTAAAACAGGACTATAGTAATCAGAATTTTACGGCAACTCTGCTTAAATTAATGTTATTTTGATTAAGCTATTTGTAGGGTTCAACAACAAATAATATAAACTCCAGTACAACTTACAACTCAACTTCCACACGAACTTGACGAGGCCTATCTTTTTTCGTATATTACAGTACAATAGATTATAAAAGATATAACATAATAATAATACAAGGAATATATCGTTTTATCAGGACGCGTTGGTTATGGTTTAATAATACATAACACAAGTCATTAAGTACCTTGCTTATTACCACTCTTCCAAATTTACTGTCGATTTAAACTAAACTGCGTATTAAACTCAATTTGACTATAAAAGTTGAATACTTTATTATCATATAATCTAATCAGAATATTAAACTCAATTTACGGGTAAGGTAACTTACACAACGCAATTTCAGAAATTTAGGTACTTTTCACCCAAAATGTTCTTTCTTGCGTGTATTCGTTGTATTTTAAACTAACTAATAATAAGCAAATTTGATAACTAAATTTAAATGTGTTTTTTTTCAACATAAGCTTTCCCAAGTATCTCCGTTAAACGGACCTGTCCAGTACTCCTGAAGCTGTTTCTGTGTTGGCCCAAAAGAAGTTTATTTACAATCAGCAAAAACATTAAACAAGTTCCCTGTAACAAACCCAGTACATCATGATATCTTATTGGTTTTCGAAGCTTATCAATCTGCACTTTTCAATGTATTACAACCTCACAAAATGTCCCGTTTCCTGGGACACAAAAAATAAACAATTTCAGTTTGAATTTAAGTCCTGGAAAACATACTTTTGGTTTTATTTCAACTTAATTATTGTAATGGAAGTTTTAGCTATCGGATCAATGGTGTTAGTGACATATCTTTATAATACAAACGACCTCATGAGAAGTCAACTTGAGTTTGCGTGCATTCTCGTATTCTACGTCACGATATCAGCTGCGGCAGTTTCCTTTCAGGTGTCAATTTTATTAGGCCGTACATAAAGTACTGAGCCTAGGATACTTCCAATGGGGTTAGGAAGTCAGTTTTTTTACCAAGTGACATTCTACTCGTAACTAATATTTTAAATCGAAAAAATCATGAAATTTTTTCAATTGAGGGGTGATAAAGGGTGTATCGGCAAAACCTTCCAAAATTCAGAAAAATGCAAGTTTTCGAGTCTAAAACAGTTCATAAGTTTTTATAGGAAGTCTAGTACGCTTAAGCAGACATTTCTCAAAATGTTAGTGCATATTTTGAACAACAATTTTTAAAATTGGCGAAACTAAGCAAATTTCAAAAAAATTCATCTGACAACGGCTAAGTCACTAGGGTCAACACGTTTTTTTAACCTTTGCGAAATTTAAAATAACGCACCAACGGAGAGACTTAAAGTCTTAGAGTAAATTTTATCTTAAAGCTAATGAAATATGCTTTAATGTTTTAAGAAATTTAGAAGCTCTTTTTGTCCCACTTCCAATGTTAAGCTCAGAAACTCTGAAAACTTCATTTTTTCTGAAAACTTGAGTTCACGGCTTGTTATAAGGCAAATCCAACTTGCCTAAATAAAGTTATAATTTTTTAAGACATTTAAAGATCCTAGCTTGCAGATAAAAAAAAATTAAACACTTTAAAGCATCAAATACCAGAGATAATTGAGTTAAAAGTTAAGAAAAATTCCTTAACCATTCCAAGGTAACCGAAAAAAAAATTTCTTAATTTTTTGTAGCAGGGTGCATACAAAAATTTTAAAACTTGCGGATGGTTTTCAGCCTGAAAACGCTTGTTCTTCCGAACGGTGCCTTCAGAATTACTCTAGCACCACTGGAAGTACCTTAGGCTCACTACTTATTGTACAGCCTAATAATTCCATTTTACGGAGCAGATGTAGCCAACACTTTGAACCAAATGATCAATTTAGGGAAGGAGCTTCAACTTCAACTCATTACAAGTTAGTTGCAAATGTATAATGTATCCCAGTATAAAACTATCATTAACTTTGTTTGTTTTGCAGGATCAACAAGAAACAGTCGCAAATTCAGATTGGAAAGTAAACGAGGAATTTTGATATTCTGTTATGCAGCAGTATTAGCAGTGGCAGTTATGCCTCCGTTTTCGACCTTTGTGGCTGCTCTTTTGGATTTTAATCCTTTTGTGATCTTGTTTGATTTCTACTTTCCATCAATTCGAGCAGAACATCGTATAATTTGGACACTTTGCTAGTTTTGTTCAGCGGTGTACTTTTTGTAGCTTATTGTGAGGGCTTAAGAATGGCTCCGTTGCTGTGCTCGATCACCTTGCTCCCTCCAATGCTCACAAACTTAAATGTATCATACATGATGGAGTTTGAAAAACGTTTCTGCAACAAGCAGTGCAACAGAAATATTCTCCACGGAATTTATCAGAAAGGTTTAATTATACGAGCAGCAACTGATTCATTTAAACCCCAACTAGTTTTGTGGGTTCAGTGGGTTGGGAGATGGATTTGTTCTATTTTATTCGTTGGCTCTATCAGGATTTCATCTCACAATAACCCGTTCTTTGCTATAGTAAAAATATTTTTATCGGCAACTTCCGCACTGATTTTGCTGTTCACAATTTCCGTGGGAACATTGGAATCGGGAATTCCTAGGAAATGCGAGGACCTACTACGTTGTTGGAATCGGAGACTTGGTTGCAGATCCAAATTGGAAAGAAAGTTGTTGAAGTCAAGAAGGGAAATTATTTATCAGGTAGGAATATTCGGGTTCATGATGTACGCATACGACAGACAAGCTCTTACAGCATGGATGCAAAGAACGACTGGAACAGTTGTAGACTTGCTTATTACGATTCCAACTCTGGACTAAAATGCCGTAACTGTGTGCAAAGATCGTTATAAGGTTCGATAGAGTTCCCGGCTTAGGTGCACCTACTTCGGGCTCGAAAAAAGAGGCATCCGCCAATGGACTCCAACTTGAATTTTGCATGAATCAATTGGAAATGCGATTAAGAATTTTTTGAAGGCAAATTCAAGTTGGAGTCCAATGGCGGATGCCCTTAAAATCCTCAAAAACTAAGGGGTGTTTTAACTGTATGTGGGTACCTGGTAACGTGTGTGGTGAGAAAGTTGTATGTGTGTGTGTGAGTGAAGGAAAGAAATTGTGTGTGTGTAATTTCCTGATTGTTTGCTGACAGCCCAGCTTGGAAAGCCCAGCGTAATTATATTATAACTTGAATAGTTCAAAGGCAAATATCCTTAAAATTGTTAAACACAAATAAAATACTGTCGATATGAATTTGAGCCAACTCGAGTGCACTTCAATGCCAATTAATTATACTCCATTTCTTAACTATAAATATTAAAATACGTGGTAAGAAATAAAACGAAATAATAATTAAATCATAATTTTGCAAAAAATTGAAAAAATAACTTCAGAAATCGTAAGTTATAAAGAAATTGAACAATTAATACTAATAATATTCATTTTTATATCAATTCTTTACAATGCACTCCCAATGAGAAAATTACTATTTATTTAATTTAGTAATTGTTTCATGATAAACCTCACTTTAATCTTTGCATGTGCGAGAATAAGTTTTCGAATCACGTCGTACTGGTGTTTGGACTGAATAAACTGTAAAAATGAAATAATAATAAGTTTTCACAATTTAGAGATAATTATAACGAGATGTATCGCTAGCCTTTTTTATTTTGAATTAATTAATTAATTCTATTTGTGAACGAATTTAGACATTTTACACGTACTTATTTTTCGTCTTATCTAACTATCTTAGGGCTCTGTAGAAAAATGACACGATCAAAATCTCTGTCACAATAATGAAATAAAATTGAAACACGATCAAAATCTCTGTCACCATAATGAATTAAAATTGAAACACGATCAAAATCTATTACCATTATGAATTAAAATGGAAACTTTCAAAATCATTTTTAACTGTTGTAAAATCTTAACAAATTGGCAAAAGCTATTTTTATAGACCCCAGAATGGATAGGGTATTATTCCGAGATATATGAAAATTTTGATAAACCGTGAGCTCCAAGGAATATTTTCGACAAATTGGCGAAATAAGAGGTCCTTGTGTGTGTATAAGTAGTGTGAGGAGAGGAGAGAGAAATGAGAGGAAAGTATGTGCGTGTATGTGTGTGTGTTGTTTGGTAATGGCTGTCACCTTCGAAACCGAAAGATCCCTTGAAGGACCAGCGATTTAGCCGGGCCGTCTAGCGAACCTTATAAGAGTCTTTACTATTACATATACCATTTCGTATATAGGTGGTATTTACGGTTAGAAGTATCGCAATGTTAATTTATAGCTAAGTCAGACAAGCGTAATTTTTAATAGAATCGGTTTAACCAAGTTAAATTAGTTGCAGACGAGCAAATTAACCACGAAATTCTGGAGGACAGTTGAAACTATGCGCCAACAGTGAGCCAATATTCGTACATATTGCTATAAAATTAACCAATGCAAGAACAAATACCATTAAAAACTAGAACGCTAATTAAACTACATTATGTATGTACATATAAGGTGTCAGTAAACGATCATAGTAATTACAAACTTCGTTTTAAGATGTGTAAATGTTCTAAACCATCCGTAAACCATTAATAAAGTTAGATTAGAAACATTATACATATTGCCTTGATTAAGAGCACTTTTCTAAACCAAACTAGACGTGTACAAAATTATCTGTTGTCACAAATAGAGCAACATAGTAGTTTTTCTACGATTGACGCATATAAATTTATATTATTTTTAAACCAACTACTTATATTCCTTCCAGAATTTCCAAAACGCCTGGCATGTACAATTTGTATTCATTTGTTCAAAACTGTTTTCTACCTGAAAGTTAAAACCCACTCACTGTAAATAATTTATGTGTAGTACCTGAAGAAAATGGATAAATGGATTTATACCTTGTGTTTCCCTCCCCGCAGCTCGAGGCTTCTTTAAAAAGAGCTCCACGGACTACATTTTGGAATATACATTGACAAAGAGACAAATATGGAGTTTAATGTATAACATACGCTGATAACAGAACCTAGCAAGCATTTAATGTATTAGCATAATTCATTTCTCAGTTCCATAACGTCACTAATGTTATTTTGTTTGTACAAGACAATTGGGTATGTGCCAAAGTTGTTCTCTGTTCGTTAAGCATAGGATTCGGACATATTCAACTTCAATCGATTTGTATTTTTAAAACGAATTAGTTTGGTTTGACGAAATTCTTAAGGTAGTTTAAATAATATATATCAAAGAATAATGGATTTTTTTAAAAGTACTTGTAAACCCTGGGCTTCATTCTCTTCTACAAATTTATTTGAATATCAACAATATATAGTCGGGAAGAATTTTTGATGACAATTCGTGTTAACACACAAATTTTCAACATTCAATCCGTAGTTTAATTGTAGAAAACTCAACATTTCGCAGAAAAGTTAAGGCAAAGTAAGTGGCTGAGGTACTTTATACAGTACTCCTGTCAGTGTTTACGAAACAACGTCCTTCAATTTGAGTAGGTATTCTGTAATGACATTATAAGGTACATAAACCTACATTAATTTCAGTTTCCCAATTCTGTAAGGCAGTAAAGATTGCGTAACAGTAGTTGTTCAAAAGTACCTGAATACTCTTAGCAATTCAGTACTGAATATACAAACTGGAACTAATATGTGGCAATAAAAATATTTTTCGCCGGCGAATTTTGTGAAATTTCAACAACTTTAGGTAGCATGAAGGCCCATATTAGTCACTTAAAGTAAAACTACATAAACTGACGCAAATTTCACGTTGGTACTCTCCAAAAGTACCAGTCGTCATTTCTGATTCCGACATTAAACTTTGCGCTTGTTCTACACCCATTTCTAAGCATGGTTTCGTCGCTACTACCAAAGCTGATCAATTTGCATTTCTCTTTGTACTATAATGTTTCCCAGTGTCCTATATCTTGGAATCCGGCAACAAATCGCTTTCGGTTCCATTTTCATTCATGGAAAAAATACTGTTGGTTATATTTCAACATAATTGTTTTGTTGGTATTCAGTACACTTGGCTCTGCAGGTTTAGTGGTGTATAATTATTGTAATCACCCTGAAATGCAATCTTTAATCAGTTTTTCGTTCGTTGTGGTATTCGCCATAAGTATTGTTGCTGCAACAGTTCCCCTGCTAACGTTCCTGTGCATACCATTTTACGGAGAAGATTGTGTAAACGCCCTTAATCATATGTTCGATTTAGAGAAGGAGCTGCAATCAATTACAAGTATGTTTTACAATTTATCACATGCTTCCTATTGTTAGTAAAATGGAATAATCAAGATCGGTCCAAATTCCTTTACAAATTAACATTAAACCTACAAATTATCTATCAAATCTTTCCATACAGGCAACCGAAACCCAAATAGCAATTCAGATCTTTGACAAACGACGTATTAAACAGGAATTTAGACCGCAGTTGATGATTGCAATGATCTTTATTATTTTCTGTTCTTAATGTTTTTGATTCCAGGATCAACAGGAAATCCTTCAAAATCCCGATTAATAAATAGTGAAACAGTGATATTTTCATTTTTCTACTTAATACTTCTTACGATTGCAGCAGTTCCCGTAATCGCTGCATTGTGTACTGTCTTACAAAATGTCAACCCTCTTTTAATTTTACTCGATTTTTACTTTCCCGTATTTCGAGTTGAATTTCCTGTCCTCCGGCACGGAATGCTAGTAATATTTACTGGCATAATATTCCTGGCTTGTTGCGAAGCCTTTCGAATGGTTCCCCTTCTCTTGTTTATTGTTTTACTTCCTCCAATGCTAATAACTTCATGTATCACGTGTATGCAGAAATTTCAAAAACATTTCGGCAATAGAATGAGTAATCGAGCAGTTCTTCATGGATTTTATCAGAAATGCTTAGTCGTGCTGTCAACATCGAACCCTTTTAAACTAGAACTTGGGTTCTGGATTCAGTGGGTTGGTAAATGGATGTTTTCGATCACGTTTGTGATCTGTGTTAGGTTTCCAGTTGGCAACGATCAAAAGATAAATATGGGCAAATTGATATTTGGAAGTTTGTCCTGGTGTATTTTGATTTTCGCGTTGTCGACTGCAACAGTAGCCTCTGGAGTTCCTCACAAATGCAGAGATCTCCTACGCGATTGGAAACGGAGGATAAATGTCCCCTCTAAATTAGAACTCAAAATATTCAAAGCCAGAAGGGAAATTATTCATTATTTTGGGTTATTTGGTTACATCTTTTACGGATTCGACAGACAAGCTTTCACAGAGTGGGTGGAGAGCGGAAAAGACCACGTGGTAGAATTACTTATTGCTTTTCCAAAGTTGGAATAAAATAAAACGTAAAAGGGATACAAAATAATCCCTCGCTTTAAATGTTGCTACTTTTAGTGTAGAGCAGAATCTTAAAAACCTTATTGTAAATGAGTCTAAACATGACACTTGTCTAGTTACGCAACACTTTGTGCAATAAATAGTCTAGGGCAGACTTGACAGTTAAATAAAACGAAAGTCTGTTGAAGCTTCAATTTATTCATCAGCTTCTATTAATTTCACACACGATTTCAAGACAATCCGGAAAATAGTATTTTTATCTAACCTAATTGCATCAGAGTACCGCTTGTACTTCCTTTTGCATAAAATATTTATATTTATTTGTATCATTTACTTGTGGAGATCATAAAATATTATCGTTAGTTTGTACTTTATGAAGAATTTTTATAGCCGATTAAACACTAGTATACTATACTGGTTCCATTTATTTAGCTGATAAAGGTTTCCAGGCTGATTTTAACTCAAATCAACTCCATAGCGGTTTAAGAACTGAAGTTGATTGATTTCGGAAATCAAGAGACGTGGTCGAAAAGGTTGTTATAAAAACAATCTTGTCCAAATAGACTCGCCGATGTGGAAAGAAGAGTAGATCGAGTCCTACTAAAGGCACTGTCAACCCACTGTCACAGTCACGGTTAAACAGGCTCAATACCGTGGATTGACCGTGGATTGACCGTGACTGTGACAGTGGGAACTTCTTAATACCGTGGATTG
>JAQGAB010003082.1:0-10368 GCA_034696565.1 Isotomurus graminis
TGGGGTTCAGTTAGAATCAGCTTGGTTTTGAGTTCATAGAATTTTGTGACTACTTCTAAAATTTGATTCCATTCTGCTACTTTGGGCAGTTCCTGGAAAGTATTGTAAAAGTTGTGGCAGAATCCATAGTTCCATAGAATAGTGGACCATGCCTGACTGTTCTGGTTGTTCTGCAATGACATTGAAGCATATTGTTAAACTAATGGTCATTCACATTCAGCTACTGCTTCAAAATGAACTCACGTGTGTTGTCAAAACGTGTGGAATAGATAACATCCGAATCTGAAATTGAATTACAAATTGTACAGAAGATGAAATGAGTAATAATCCGTTTGAATATGAATACCATCCTTACTTGGAAGTCTCTGTCGTCAAAGTGAATCCAACCAGACACACCAATATACACGAGTTGATCTGTAACAAAGTCAGCTTGAGTACTTCCTTCCCGACGCTTTTCTGCTGTTCCAAGTGTAAAGTCTTCAAAGTCCACAACGAAATGCTTTTTGCTTCCAATGGAATCTCCACTTTTCTTTTTACAGCTTCGCTTTCCCTTCACATCGTTAGAAATCTTAGAATTCGGAAACACATTGCCATTCACCACTCCCACTTTCTTCGCCAACTGGGCAACAGGCTCAGTCGTCCCGAGAAACTTCTCTGCCCCTTCCTGCGTTAGAGGTTGCAGTTCCAGATTTACGTTAGTTTCCGATGATGCAAACTCATCGTCAGATATCGCAAGAATTCCAACTCTGGTTGAAAACTAAGCAAACTCTTTTTTAGTGAATTTCAGTCGGGGTTTTATTTAAAAGTTCAGCTCACCTTGCTGCCTTTCCTAATCAAAGGTGCGTTCTCAATATAAACCGTCATGTTCACCAAGTCTTCTCTTAGATTCCAAATATGTGACATCAGTGAACTTCCCCAGCGATCCCAAACTTCTTTGTGGCAAACTATAGTTTCTAAATCTTTCAGGGACTTTCGGAGAAGTCTGCTTTCGTCTTCTATTGCTGTTACGTTTGAACTCATATTGTCGTAACCAATGAGAGACCTTTTCTTTTCATACTTCCAAAACTCTACGATAGGCTTCAGATATCCTTGCACAAACATTTTTAGTTCAGTCAACAGTCCAACAATCACTGTGTAAAGTTTTGTTTCCTGCAGAAATAAATCACAAGTTCTTAAAACAATACAGGTAAAAATTGACATTGTAATTTGCAGAACAAACGGATTTACAATTTGCTTGAAGGTGAAGATATCATTATTATGCAGTAGAGCAAATGTAGTTGCGGAATCCTGCTCTGTTCTTAAGGGTTTGAGGCTATCCAACTTTGAAAGTAGTTCCCAAATGGCTTCAGTTTTATCCTTCAGTTTTGACAACTTGCTAGTTTCCTCGAAATTCAATGGACAGCTACCAGACGCCGGTTCAGTGGATTCCGTTGTTTCAGAGACATCCATACTGGGAATCTGTTGATTATACCTCAGAAACGGAAAGCGAAAGCCTTGTTGGTCAGCCATGGAAATCTCTGCTTCCACTTCTAAGCAACTCTTGAATCTCTGCTGCAGCAGCTCCGGGTTCAAAGCATATTCTGTTTCCAAAGATGTCATGAAGTTTGTAGATTCAACGGTAAGGAACATCTCTGGAATCCCTGAACACTTTTGTTGTAGTCCGTTCAAAAACTCACCAGGAGTGATAACTCTAAAGACACACAAATGTCATATTAATTACCCAAGTTATTGTCACCAAGACAAGCCGTCTAGCTGACTTACGATATCTGAGTCTCAATCCAATCCGCAAGATAATGTCTCACGAACACAGGTATCCTCGTATCATTATAAACCAGCTTCACAGTTTCCCAATTACTACTCAATTTAAGGTGCAAGATGATTCGGGTCCACCTCGAGCACATGGCAATTAAGCTTTAAATCCTCTCCTACAAAAATGCCAAGGGATTATTTCTTTAACTTGTTGGATTATCGAACTCAATAATTCTACTGATTCAATTTCATCCTTGTTGTTTCCTTGTCCACGTTTCAGATTAATCAGTCATAATGTATTTAGTAGGGGGAGCTTTCTATTTAGAAATTGGAACTACTTCTGCCAGCTTATCAAAAGGATGCAATACTGTGTTAGATATGTGAGTCCTAAAGAAAACAAGATTGCATGTATATGAAATTAACACATAAGCTTACTTATATATTACAGTCAAAGTTGCTGGTGAGTCACATTAAGTGTTTACGAGTACCAATCGACATAAACACCAACAGATTTAGTGACCCATTCGAGATGCGAATTATAATCTCTTCTTAGTCTAGAATTCAACGAAATTGTTATCTCGCAAGAAGGATTTTATCCCGACACGAATAACCCACTAGACGCAGTGATGAATTAAATGGGACACACTCCAGTTATGAACATGAGATGAAAATACATGATAGCCCATGATGGTACCTAACTTCATCTTTAGTCTGGATGAACTCTTATTACTTGGAAAGACGTGTTATGCCTTATTTGTTGAAAAGTACGGACGCAACAACATTTTATGGGATCATGAAGCTGTGATCCGAGTTTCATTTTTATCATAAGGCTTTCTCAGTAGCCAGAAACACTTTGTGACTGAGTTCGGCCATGAAATTTCGACTGGTTGAATTAACGTTAGTTTTGAGTTAATTTATCTTGTCCTATGGACATCAGCCGTAGCGTAGGTACACTTTGAATGAAAAATGTAAACCCAATAATGTCATCTGCTTGTTTAATCATATAGTTCAATTACACAAACTACAAAAACCTGTATCCTTTATTAACATATCAATTGTACATCTTTACTAATATTAATTTGGACTATAATCACTCCTCACTTGGTCAGAACGAGTTTGAAAGACGTACAGTGAAGAAGCCACAGCTTTTTAAACTTTATTGACGGTTGAAAGAGTCGAATGGCATGTTATCAAATCCTCAAACGCGTTAAAGTCAAACGCTTCTAGTGATCCTGAGCTATCGTACGGCACATTCTCAGGTTCACTATTTGGAGGCGTCAGTAAGAAAGTGTCCATCGTTGTATTATTGAAGTGGTCGAAAGGGCTGCAGAAAAACCAAAGTGGTTTCAACACAACTGCACTTTAAATAAATAAATAATTCAAAAGGTTCAACTCTTCTCTGTACATTGTAATCGGTGACACCTGAGGAGGAATTTCGTACATTTCACTTTCACACGTCCTGAAAAAATATAACAATTGTACGTCTGATAGCTTATGGGATATGGATGACTCAAAGTACTACCCGATCTTACATTGGCGATTCCAGGGATGTACAATTGTTATCGCTTTCAATTTGATTAAAGTCCTGAGCAGTACAGTACCATTGTGGAGTTGTATTATTACTCTGAAGGTTTGCCTCCAACATTATATCTTCATTTGTACATTTGTCATCCGTTCTGAAGCAATAAAACAACAATTAATTTAGTTCCCCAATGCGAGACAATATAACAAAGTCCTACGCAAACAAATCCAGTGAAGAGAAAATGTCATCGCTGTCGATTCGATAGAACTTCTGGAGTTTCGTGTACCACGGTGGAGTGGAGTTTTTATTCTGCTTCTCAGGTTTTTCCTTAAATTGAATAGCTGCCTTTGGAATGTTGGGGTACAAGAAAAGGTGATCCTGCGAGTTTTGGATTATTGCTTCGATACATTCCTTCTCGAGATCCTCCTTGCTCTTTGGAGTTAAGTGATTCATTCCTGTCCCGGCTGTATAGGAAAAGAGTTTAATTAAGTTCCACTATATAGTTATTTCTACAAGTTAATAGAAGGTTATTCGTACCAAGAGGCTTGCATACAATAGAGAGACCTCCCAGCATAGAATCTGAATATCTTATCACAAATGTTCCTCGTTTCTTTTTGTTCAGTAAATTTTTTGCGTCCTGCTTGCTAATAAATCCATTCACATTATGTGCAGTTGTGATGGGCAAGAATTTTGCCAGATTTAAGGAGTTGAAGAACCATCCCCAAAAGGTAAAGGGATTGCCGTCCATTTCGTCTTTAAACATATCCGAGTATGATTGAAGCTGCTTTCCATTCCTTTTTGCTCTGCTGGTCAAATGTGCTCGTTGCATAGTTCCCAACGGTTGACCTGCAATCTTCGTATGGAATGCGTTGAGAAGCTCCAGAATATCGTTCCACTCTGCTTTCATCTTCATCACACCTGAATTTATCGGTTCATCTAATGTAGAAAGGCCGTAGCTCCACAGGAGATTCCCCCACGCAGCACCGTCTTGAGTTCCCTGCAAGATCCATAGTTAAAAACCATATAATGTCGTACATTTAGTTTCCTAAAAACAGAGCTGGTCTTACATGACTCCCGATAGTGATAGGCGTAGAAGTTCTCCAAATCTGTAGTTAGCATAAGATGACTCATAATAAACAAATTATAAAATGCATACAAAATACTTTGCCAATTAAACAATAGCGTAAATTATTTACATGACATTCTTTTCCATCCACTTCAAGTGTAAAGTAGACAAAGAGATAGTATCGTTTGTCTGTGACTGCTTCTGATTGCTTATTTCCATGTCGTCTGGATGTATCCGCTGCACGAGTGAGTGTGAAGTGAGGAAAGTCAACGTTCAAGTATGAACCTTGAGTTATGGAAATGTTGGATTCTGTCCTTCTTGCTTTAGGAACCTTTCTACCAACAGGGGCATCGATGGGGTACATATTGTTACTCAAAATCCCAACAATTGGGTTTGTCTTTGGAGGTTTCTTGGGGTCAAATGGATTCTTAGCAACACCAGCAGCTTCTTCTTCCGTCAGGATTTCAACTGCCACTTTACGAACCTTAATTGAATTATCAATGGCAGCGAAACAGGACACCTTCAAGGGGAACTGGAATTGCAGAGGGCATTACAGTTGCATTTCTATTAAACTAAAAGTAACTCTGTCTGTTATTTGTGACATTAATTACCTTAGCTCCGTAGTGTAGAATAGGTTTCTGGCTATCAAAACGAAGCGTACTTTTTGTAGGTTCAAACCTGCACGTTATTTTCAATAAGCGTTCTTTTAATTCTCCCAACTGCTGATCTAAACAATTGTAGTGTCCATCTGATGGATACACATCCACCAAGTTTAGACTCTGCATGCTTTCCAAATCTCTTAAGGCAAATGTAACATCTGACAAAATAGAATAGAGATCAGTAGCAGAGTTTTTGGAATCCTGTAGGGCTCTTGTCATCGGAAATCCAATGTACGAGCGTTTCAACTCATACTCCCAATCTCTAAGATCATTTTCCAAGCCTTCAAGCAGCTCAAGTGCTTTCAATTTCTCAACCAAAAAGTACAACTTATGGAACAACTGGTATTTTGGGGCTCCACAGTCCGCTGCATTGTGTTCCTATAAATCAGAATCCAGTCGTTTAATTCCGGGTTCACTAACATCACATCTGTCTCACATGCAATAACTCACAAGGTCAAGTTGTTTTGCTTGTTCTGCCAAGGTCAAGTTTTCAGCATTCTGTCCCAAGAAATGAAGTTGGTCAAACTCCTCCTTTTTTGTTTGAAGAAACTTTCTAAAGTTTTCTATTGCCCGTTTGAAACTTAAAATGTCCGAGTTATTTCGCCGTACAGCCGGAATTAGCACAGGTTTTGGAAGAACTGAATCTTCTGGCTCGAAAGCTTGTTCTCCCTCGTCTGAAGGAGTTTTCACGCAGCGTCCGCTTTCCATGTTAACCAAGTCAAACTCTTTATTCAAACACTCGTGAAACTTGTTTATCAGAAGGTCCGGATCATTTTTGTACTCGGTTACCAACAGCTTTTTGAACCAAGAGAGACGATGTCGGTCAAAGTTTGGTAGGGTTTTGAATCCAGTCTCCAGTTCACTCACGAAATCTCTAGCTGCCATAGGATCGCTGAAACAAAAGTTCACATTAAAAGTCTGGACAAGGAAATAAGCATTATAACCTCACAATAATTGGTCGTCTATGAGAGTACAGCAATGATGTCTGATTTCTATTGGGATCTTCTGTGTCTCATAAAATCTCACGAGCTCGTCCAAAACCTCAGACCTCGTGATCCGCAAAGTATATTCTTCCCACAGCTTCATAGCAGGTTTCTTTCCAGTGATATCAATAGCAGTCAGCAGTGAATCATCAACTAAACTAAGCTGACACATTTGCACTGCTATTAATCCTTCATCATTGAGCTCTCACGCTCTCTTGTCTGTTATCTTTCCTAACATTATGAATACGCAAAGCTTTGGACTCGGTCTGTGGTTGACTTATGAATTAGTGTTCTCGGAATCCTGGGTCAATATTAAGAGCCTCTGCTATGGAATATTCAATCATTATGTGTTATTAAGCCGTACTGCTCTACTGATTATGATATTTCTTTCTCAAGACATCTAAATTAAAGAACACCATTTTGGTCTCGCAAATACCAGTCATCAAAGATATTAACAGCCTCAAATTCAACGAAATTGTCCAACCTTCACTCACACCAGACTTCATTAAACCTCACGAATAAAACATCTTCAATTTTATGTACAGCGTCAGTCCCAATACCTAATATGAATTTATTGGTGTAGTAAAGTTTAAAATTACGTTTACAGTCTTTCATCTTACTTCGTTAGTTAGCAAACACATTTAATTCCTACATGCTAGTCGGTCATTTTAGTGTAGTACACAGCTATTCAGTAAAATTCCGACTTGTTAAATAATCTAATTCGTATAGCGAGCTTCCAGAGTTCCACTGCTTACACAGTTTTCTAGATTTACAATATAATCTTAAATTACTCATCCGCGTGTTAAGTAAATGTTCACAAATGACAATCACTCCGACATTAAACTAATTAATCATCCTCAACCAAACAATAAAAACATGTTTGTGTTTAACTTGTGTGCGGTTTCTAAATTCATGTGCATTGGTTTGTAAGAATTTCTTACGCATTGTCACGACAAGAAATAGTCACGCACGATTATATAAAATTATTCTTATGCTAAACGAATCTTGAGTGTGTTTCATATTGTAATTTTTATACTATTTAAAGCTTTGAAGTTTTACTGAGGATTTTAAGATTAGAACCTGACTGTGCGGATTATTTCTAACCGCTGATATATAAAGCTCGTTCGCAGTTACATTTTCAGGATCAATATTCGGTTGTGACTGTAAAACTGTATCCACTGTGGCGTTAATGAAGTCGCCAAAGAATGATACATAAAAGTAAAAGTACTATGAAAACATCAATATGTCCATTCCAAAATATTCCATTAGCTTAACTATTCTCTGTACATTGTAATCGCTGACCCCTAAGGATTTTCATACGGCTCACTTCTACTCTACAAGCACCAATGAAACACTCAATAGCTCATCATTGATCATCGGTACAACATGGTTAATGTATTTTCCCTGCAAAACAGCGAGCAGAATTTAAAACTGAACCAAGTTATCTTGACTTTGACTTACTCAGAGATATTCCTGATATTGAAAGACATCCGATTGAGTCCGAATATCTTATAATGAATGTTGAATGAAAGACCTTGTTTTGGGTATTTTGATTTCCACGAATATCCTCATTAAAATACTGAAGTAAGGTTTTTAGTATATTTAGACGTGCTCTTATTTTCCCCCGTTAGGAATAATCACATTTATTCCTCAAAATTGTACCTAAAAACATATCTATGACCTACACGATGTGCTATGTGACACTTAAACAAAGCTCCTTACATTTTATAACGACATCCTTACAATTAAATATCCTCCACCAAATATGTCTTAATTATGTTCATTTTATGCAGTTATTCTAAATAGCCTGACATTGGCTTTCATTGATTTCTGTACTTAGATTTTTGTGCATGGGATCACAAAGCCATCAATACAAAGTAACATGTATTTGTTTATTTATTAATGTTTGTAACATACGTTCTACATTGGATTGCAATCATTACTCATCCAGTTGACATGAGTTTATAATCAACACTGTTGAAATAGTGAAGAAAATGTTTGAAAATGAATGTAACGCAAATGAAAATGCTACAAAAGGCTACTAAAAAAATTCTCAAGCTCATCTATTGAGCTCGAGCTGGCAGTTGCAGTTTCAGGTAAACTATTCGGAGGCGTCAGTGTAGTGGAATTATCCATGGTGGAGCTGAAGAAATCGTCAAAATGCCTGCAGAAAAAAACAAAGTTGAGTAAAACGCCATAATGTCACTTTACTTTAAATATTTCTTAAGGTTCAACTCCTGTACATTTCAATTTCTGCAAACACTGACTGCTGAGCTGTTTCCAATGTCTCACTTCCGCTGGGTCTGTAAGAATACAAGAATCAACAACCACGTATGAAAATGTAGGAAAAACGCCCACTGTGGATGGCTCATTCTTACATAGGCGACTGCTGTGTTGTAACTCCAACAATGTCATTTTTTTGAATGGTATGGACCTTGTAGATCCCAGTGTAATGTGATGGGTAGGCGATCTTATTCTGCTTCTCAAGTCGTGGCTGGAACTTGATATCTGCATTTGGAATGTTTGGGTGCAAGAAAAGGTAATCCAGAGAGGTTTTTATTATTGATTCAAGATTTTCTTTCTCGAGGTCACCCTTGCTCATCGGCTTAGACTGTTTTATTTCATTCCCGGCTGTTAAATAAAAGCGGAGATAAAATCAACAAATTAAACGGAACTTTGCTCGCTAACAAGAGTTGCACTTACTTGAGTTGGTTATGATAGAAATACCTCCACTCATAAAATCCGAATATCTTAAAATAAATGTGAAAGGCTGTTTTTCCATCAGCAGTTTTTTAGCTTCCGTCTTGCCTATGAACCCGTGTACATTTTCCGTTGAGGTGATCGGAAAGTACTGCGCAAGATTAACGGATTTGAAGAACCATTCCCAAAAAGTGAAAGACTTTCCTTTCATCTTGTCTTTAAATATTCCTGAGTAGGATTTTTGCAGTCCATTCCTTAATTTCCAAACGGCTATTTGATTTGATTACGAAACTTTGGGTTACGTTTATAGAAACAAACCTTTTCGCCTTCCTTGTCAAACGCTCTCGTTGCACTTCTCCCAACTGTAGACCTGTAATCTTCATGTGGAATGCGTTTAGAAGCTCAAGAATATCGTCCCAATCTGCTGACATGACAACTGAACCTATCGGTTCATCCAACTTAGAAAAACCGTAGCTCCACAGGAGATTCCCCCAAGCAGCGCAGTCTTGATTTGCCTGCAATATTCATTTAGAACGCTTCTTACATGTCGTATATTTAGTTTCTTAAAGGTTAAGCAGATCTTACATGACTGCTGATAGCGATAGGCGTAGAAATTCTCCAAATCTGTAGTTAGTAAATGATGATTCATGATAAACAAATTATACAATGCATACAACTAAAATACTTTGCCAATTAAACAATACTGTAAATTATTTACATGATATTCCTTCCCATCTAACTTAATCGTAAAGTAGGCGAAGAGATAATATCGTTTATCTGTGACTGCTTCAGATTGAACATTTCCTTGTCGCCTGGACGTATCCGGATCATTAGCGAGTTTGACTTGGAAATCAGGAAACTCAACTTGAAAGTATGAACCTTCAGCAATAGGAATGAATTCTGTCTTCCTTGCTTTAGGAATCCGTCTACGAGTTTCACCAGCAGGAGCATCGATGGGATACACATTTTTACTTAAAATACCAACAACGTCGCTTGTCTCTGGAGGAGTGTTAAGGTCAAATATCGTCTCCGCAGCAGCAGCTGCAGCTTCTTCTTCCGTCAGGATTTCAACTGCCACTTTAGGAACCTCAATCAAATTATCAATGGCAGCGATACAAGACACCTTCAATGGAAACTGAAAAAACGTGGCAGGGGCGTTAATAAAGTTAAGCTTAAACGAATTTACAGTCATACTTTTGACAATAAGATTATTTACCTTCACTTTGTAATGAATTATGGGTTTACTGCTATCAAACCAATTTTGGGAGTTTGGACCTGCAGTTTTTGTAAGTTCAAAAATTGTACTGATTTGAAATAAATTGCCAATTAATTTGCAAAGGTTGTTATCCAGCTTTTCGTAGCCCACTTTACAAGGATAGACATCGACCAAACTTAATTTGTACATGCATTTTAGATCTTTTAGGGCAAATCTGATATCCGACAATACAGTGTACAGATCTGTTGCGGATTTCTTTACTTCCCCCAGCAGGTCTCTTGGCTTGGGAAATCCAATGTGTGAGCGTTTCAACTCATACTCCCAATCCCTTATGTCTTCCTTCAGCCCTTCAAGCAGGTTTAGTGATTCCAAGTCCCGAACAAAACCATCTATTTCTTCGAATAATCGGTAGTTTGGAGCTCCACAGTCCTGTCAGAATAATAGTAGTAGTAGTAGGTCTTAGTCAATTAATG
>JAQGAB010003083.1:0-10365 GCA_034696565.1 Isotomurus graminis
TGTGGGTGTTGGTGTTAGGACAGCATATAATCATTTTCTCGAATTGAGACGTCGGTGTCGGTAACGTTAGTTAATGTTGCTGTTGTAGTTAACAATATATAATCTATTTATTGATCTGCTTATTTAGTGAAATTTCCAAAGAATTTAAACTTCAAGATTATAAATCTAAACCTAGTGTTTTATAGTAAAACATCAAGTTCCAAAGACTTCTCTGTTCTGTGATGTAGAAGTGTGTTCCTGACTCGAAAGAGCTTCATATAGTGCTAGCTTTGATAGACACAGCTCTTATCTGTTCCAGCAAGGCAAACCATCTGTGCATTAGTTATGGTTCACTTGGAGTAAGTGTTATTCATCAATTTTTGCAATTAAAGAGTGAAGAATCAGTCAGCTGCAGTGCTGATTTAAAGTTTTCCTGTGTGTTCATTTCACATCCCATCCGGGGACTTGTGTCCATGCTAAATCACACAATATTTTCTTGTATAGTCAGCAAGTCCGAAGATCGTAGCAAAACCATGGTTTACCGGTTTACCTTAAAAGTCTTTATCGATGTGCTTAAACTGAAGTTTTAAAATGGGTGACCTTCCGATCTATTGTATCGCTACAACTTATAAATGTCTTAATTACAGGTACGACGAAGCATTTCCAGCCCTTCCCCCTAACCCATCTGGCCCCAACTCTGGTCCTACATCTGGCCTGAGCTCTCCAGGCGCCAGCAACAAATGGTCCCAGAAAATGCGTATTGGTTCCAATACGGTGACTAGTGTCTTCCACATTCCATTTGAGGAGAGAAGTGATCGGGGTCATGGGGAGCGATTTGGGGAAATGGATTCCCTGAAAGCTTGTGCCGAAATCACAAAGCAGACAGGTGCCCACATCGAACTGTCCAATTCTGCGAGAGACCAATCTCTGACTTTCCTTGTCACTGGAAAGCAGGTCAGTGAACATCCAAACAATATGTTTTAAGTAGTCATCACAAATTGCAAACTCATAGTTCAATTTTCGCTATTTCTTGAAACAGAGCAGCGTCATTGATGCCAAAAGGGAAATCCTGCAACGCTTCCAAACTCAAGCCTCTAAGCAGATTTCTATTCCAAAAGAACACCACCGTTTCATCCTTGGAAAACAGGGAGCGAAACTTTTAGATTTGGAGAAGGTAAACGCAACAAAGCAAGCATAAAGAAATATTTATCTTAATTTCTTTTAATACTAAATTTTACCTTTCCGTGTTTTTGCAGCAAACCGCAACTAAGATCACTATTCCCCGTCCAAATGACGACTCTAGCACAGTTGTCATTGTTGGACCTAAGGAAGGTATTGAGAAAGCTGAGCACGAAATTCGTATGATTTCTGATGAACAGGTATGTTGTGTTAAATATTATTGCAATAGTTTTTTAAAGTCCTTAATTCCTGAATCTATCATCTGAGAGAAGACCCAGTGTCAACTCAAAATTCTCAATGGCGTATAGAAAACAGGAGACATTAAATTGGGCCTCGCAAGCTGTTTTGGTGTTTTCAAGACTAAAACAGTGCCATGTCTCCCAAACATTTTCTTCGAAAAAGGTCCAAACTATTTCGTTTCTGATTTTGTTTTCTTACATTTCAGTCCAAGCAAGCCTCAGAGCGAATAGTCATCCCCAAGAAGTACCACCCATTCATCTTTGGTCCAAACCATGAAAAAGTTAACAACCTCGTGGCTGAAACTGGAGTTCGAATAAACATTCCTCCAGTTTCTGTGATGCAGGATGAAATATCTATTGTGGGAGAAAAGGAAGGCGTTGCGAAAGCAGTTCAATCCATCAAGAATGATTACGAAGCTTTTGTATGTACTTATTACTAATCTTAAGTAGTTTCTTTCATAATAGTTGGTGCTGCCTATTAATTTTAGTTTCTGGTTATTAGAAAAAGTACGTAACTGTCTCTGTCGAAGTTGGTAAGACTCAACACAAATACATCATTGGGAAAGGACGAATGACCATCAATGAGATTCTACGTGAGACCGGAGTTTCTGTCGAAATGCCCCCAAGTGATTCACCTAGTGAAACTATCACTCTTCGTGGACCTGCCGAAGCTCTCGGCACTGGTAAGTAATGATGAGTTTTAATCATCCAGCCAGCTGCGTCACTTAGTTTATTATAATTAATGATTTGTTTATACAGCCTTAACTTTGGTCTACGAGAAAGCCAATAGCATCGTTACTCGAAATATTGAAGCTCCGGCTTGGATTCACAAACATGTGATAGGAAAACAGGGTTCCAACATCAAAAAAATCACCCAAAACTACCCTAAGGCTCACGTTGAAATTCTTGACAGCCAGAATCAAATCATTATTGAAGGACCACCCGAAGATGTTGAACCAGTCACTCAACAGCTCCAAGACTGCGTCAAAGGACTCCTTGACTCCATCTCGTTTAAAGATATTTCCGTTGATCCCAAGTACTATAAGCACATCATTGGGAAAGCTGGAAGCAACAGTAAGCGGTCGATTTTTGTTATCTTGAGTTTTATCGAGTCGCTCGGCTTTCGGGTTGATATGCTTGTATTTCTTTATTTCAGTCAATCGCTTAAAAGATGAAACCGGGGTTATCATATCTGTACAAGATGCACAATCGAACTCAAACACTGCTATTATTCACCTGGAGGGACCCCGAGTAGGTGTGGATCAAGCTGCGAAACACATCCTTGATCAGGTTGCCAAGCTAGAACAAGAGAAAGAGAAAGACCTCATTATTGAACACCGCTTTCACGGAAACTTAATCGGTGCGAAAGGAGAAAAGATTCGAGAGATCCGAGAAAAGTTTAATCAGGTAGGATCCAATCACCGTTCACTCATCGTAATGGGTGTTATTATTACTTAACTCACCATCGTTCATACAGGTGCAAATAACGTTCCCAGCTCCAGAAGAAAAGCGGGACGTAGTGACCGTGCGCGGTCCCAAGGAAGACGTTGATAAATGTTGTAGTTACCTGACTAAACTATACAAAGAAATGGTGGAGAACTCTTTCCAACTCAAAGTCCCCATTTTCCCTCAGTGCTACCGGTTGGTAGTTGGAAAGGGTGGTGCTAACATTCGTAAAATTCGCGAAGAAACTAATACCCGATTCGACTTGCCTCCTTTAATCGAAGGTAAAGCCAAGACAGACGCTGAGATTATTCTCATCACTGGCAAGAAAGAGAATTGCGAGGCTGCTAGGGACCGACTGCTCAACCTTCAGAATTCAGTTGTAAGTATTGCTGAAGTTAAACCAGATTTTTAGACTAAAATGTGACGATCTAAATATTTTGTTTGATGACAGGGAGATGTTGTGGAAATAGATGTGATTATTCCTAGTAAATTCCATAACTCTCTTATTGGAGCTGGAGGAAAATTTATTCAGTCCATTGCTGAAGACTGCGGTGGAGTGCATATCAAATTTCCGGATCAAAAAGCCCATTCTGATCGTGTGACCCTTATCGGTCCTAAAGACATGGTCGAGAAGGCAAAAAACACTTTGCTTGACCTGAGCCGAGACAGAGAAGTAAATGGGTACATGGAGACGATTCAAGCAAAACCACAGCATCACAAATTTTTGATTGGGAAGAACGGAGCCAACATCAAGAAGGTAAAGACTTCAGCAGAGATGATAGTGTTGCAAGTAGCTGACAATGTTCTGACTTGTTATAGATTCGTGAGGCCACCAATGCTCGTATTATTTTTCCTAACACCCACGGAGATGATAAGCCAGATACTATTACACTCATTGGCAAGAAGGAGAATGTGGCAAGTGCCAAGCAGCAGCTACTTGATGTGAGTCACATGATGTTTACGATGTATCTACTTTATTGTTAGAATTTTACTAAATTTTCACACTGGTACAATTTAGATGCTCAAAGATTTGGACAAAGTTGTGGAGTCTGATATTGACGTGGATCCACAGTACCACCGACATTTTGTTCTTCGACGTGGAGAGATCTTGCGTCAAATATCCGATGATTTGGGAGGTGTAGCTATTTCTTTCCCAAAGGCTGGAACAAACTCTACCAGAGTGACTTTGAAAGGTAAGAACTGGATTTAAGTACACGTTTGGTAATTTCCTCGCTGCCTATCCTATCCTTGGGTTATACCACCTGAGAGAAACAGTTTTTCAAAGGAGTTCCGACCCCAGGGAAAGTGATGGAGCTTAACCGAACTTTATTCAACATACGTACTTAATAAAGTGCCAAATAGCTCGAACACTTGTTTGTGCTGCTTGATTAAAGCAAATTACTATATGTGATAACAATTGAATTAACTGTCTAATATTGTGTGAACAACAGGACCTCCAGAATGTGTTGAAGCAGCCAAAAAGCGGATTGCTACGATTGTAGATGACCTTAGCCAACGCATCAACATCGATGTCATCATTGAGCAAAAGCATCATAGAACTATTATGGGATCGCAAGGAAGCAAAGTGAAGCAGATCCAATCAGATCACAACGTGGACATCAAATTCCCTGAGAAGAATGAGAATCCCGACGTATGTGCTAACTAAATTCAACATTTTAAGCATGATTTCCAATTATTGTACTACGGTTGCAGGCGGTCCCTGAGGAGTGTGGGGATGAGACTAGAGCTTCAGACATCATTCGTGTATCTGGTCGGCCTGAAAATTGCGAGGGAGCTAAACAAGCTCTCCTTGACCAAGTGCCTGTCACCCTTGAGGTCGACATTCCTCTGAAAATGCATCGTCATATCATCGGCCAAAGTGGAAAAGATGTTAGAAACCTGATGAAAACCTATGACGTGCACATCACTGTTCCGGCCCTTGAACAACAGTCTGATACAATTAAGGTAGTAATTTTATGATTGGCTCATTGGTTGCATATTTCTTCATCTAATAACTAAACATCATTGTATGACAGATTTTAGGTTCACCTAAAAATGTGGCTGCTGCCAAAGAGGCCTTGCTCAACTTAAAAGAAGACTTCGATGCTAAGGAGGTGGACAGACAAGCCCGCTCCTTTGAAGTTAGAGTCAGCGTTGATCCTGAGTACCATCCTAAGATCATTGGAAAACAGGGAGCTGTAATTGGTAAAATACGAGACCAATTCAAAGTTAATATTCAACTTCCCCGGAAAGGTGATCCAGATCAGGATGTGATTATCATTACTGGATATGAAGAACAAGCCAATCAAGCAAAAGAGGAAATAAATTCGATTGTGCAGGAACTGGTAAGTGGCTTTCTGAATCCTCCTTCATGCCACTAAAGCCGGAGTAATTCATTATCTCACATGTCACCATACTTTTATGCAGGCTGACAGGGAGAAATTCAAGGAGGAGGTCGAGATCGACCATCGTGTGCACTCACGCATCATAGGTGCTCGAGGAAAAACGGTCCGCCAGATCATGAAAGACTTCAACGTAAGTACTGCAATCACTTAGAAGAGCCAAACACCAGCTGACGTCTATTGTTACTTTTCAGGTGGACATTCGTTTCCCACGGTCAGACTCGGAGAATCCAAATGTTGTGACGATTTCCGGATCTGAACAAGACAAAGTCTTGGATGCTAAAGATCACTTACTCAACATGGAGGAAGAGTATATTCAAGATGTTACAGAGAATGAGTACATGCAGAAGTATCTCCGCAAGGATGAACATGAAAAGAAGTCCAAGAAAGATAAGCAAACTAACGGATTTGTGGTCAAGGGTGCTCCATGGGAGGCTCCTCCAGACACACAGGTAAAAATTCGTATCCAGCATGCTTTCCGTCAGACCGAGTTTATTTTAATATGAAATCATCGAATGTATAGAGCACCGTTGACTTCCCTACTTTCGGAAATGGAATCGAGAGCAACAATAGCGAACCTGCTCCACCACCAGTTGCTGCGCCTCCTAAGCCACTTAACTCTGCTTGGGGAGCTCGAAAACATTTCTAAGTTGCTCTGCTACGCCAGGTTCTGTACAGCAGCGATTATATTGGAAGGTCAAACACGTGAACACGGTCATTTTATAGCTACTAATGGGTATAGTGTAAAGCAAAATCAATCGCCCCCAGTAATGATGATGACAAGAGTAAAATTGATAAAAGTACTACACAAGTGATAAAAGAAGAGAGGAGTTTGTTAAAGGTCGAGCCAATTCTTCAGTTCCAAAAATAGAGTGGAAATTCAGATAATATTAAATTTCAATCCAAATGACTCAAAATATTATACCACATACTACTCGAGATTACCAAGAAAGAGTTAAGTATACAGAGAGCTACGCCTACCACACGGAATGGTTTAGAGTTTATTAGACACCATTCTCAATCTATTCGTCTGTCGATTCTCAGAAGGCGATGAATTCATCATGAACTTTAAAGCGGTAGTAGAATTAGGTGTGTGTTTTATGTCTGTTACTGACACTGACTTGTTATAGTTCTCTCAAGATGAATACGACAAATCCTCAACTAAACATAAATCCAATGAATATAAATGGGCATGGAACTCCGTCATTACCTGGGATGGTCTTACTGAACAAAACAAAATCACACAAAAATTGCAATCTTAAAAACTAAAAATATCAGATATTATTTTCGCTGGCTAAAACCTCGTAGATTTGATTCATTACGTAATACGTTAACTGTTTCAAACGATATGCTGTCCTGTCCTTTGCGTTGTTACATGAGCATAGACAATGATTCTTAAACCACACGCAATCTACTAGAGAGCCTAAATCAGCCCTTTTGAGGTTGAACAGTCTTCCTGTAATTATAAGTTTCTTATATTTTTCCAACGGTCTCCTCCATATAATACCTCCTCCGGTCTTTTCACCTCCCTTTCAATAATCTAGTTAGATCCAAATAGTAATAATTAATCATAACGTCCCATCTAGCTCACTGTAATTCAGTAGTCTTCTTTCATTTAACTGTTACTGTTGGTACAAATCATTCTATATTCTCTTACGATACACACACAAAGACTTCACAAGGAAGATTCACTTATTAGCGACTTTTTCTTGTTTCAAGAGCAAACTTAGTGAAACCTTTTCTTTCAAAATTAACTCTTCGCTGGAGTATAAGAATCAGAGACTTAATGAGTATAGACAACTTGTAACTGAGAATTTATTCGGTAGCTATCGGGCCACGTACATTTCTTTACACTGTGACACGTAGAACTCCACAGATATTTCATGTCACTGCGTAAAGAACCGTACAATTACCTGAAACACCAGGAAAGTTTCAACAAACGCTATTTTACTCGAAAGTTGGTCATCTTGTGTTAATGATACCCCTGTTATTCCTCATTCGAACCCACATGACCATTTCCTCATTCGAAATCATCGTCGTCGAGTTGGCTTGTAATTTAGATTTAAGTATTTTGTTTCCAGCATGTCGCATGTTTTAAGCATGAGCGTCAGTAACCACACGTACCGTATATAACGAATGAAGAAGCTTGTTTGCTAAATCTTGTCTTCAGAAATACAAAAGACAGGCGTGTAATACGTAAGGTGCGATTAATTCTGGATCATACGCATATGATTGCGCTAACTATTGTTAATGTTAAGTTTACTTCATTCAGTTAAGCATAATAATAATATATTGCTACAATCATTGTGAACATAAACATAATACAGTGTCAGCTATTGTTATAATTTACTTATTAATACTTTCTTCAAACCTAAAGATGACCGCTCCCAGCAGTCACTAAATATTGTCCACGGTGAAGATGATTTATCATTTAAATATCTGCGAGTACTCTACAGTATATGATTCTTATCAAGCAATACTACAACTTATATTTAGACAGAGATTTACTTATACACGGGATATCGGTTGGGGTTAACAATACTTTTACTTCAGTCTACAAATATGTTACGTGACCGTGCGTCACTTCTTTAAGTTTCATTATCAATAAGTGACACGTATATATCTCTACAATAAAACCAAACAAAAATGTGCAAAATTTAATTTACGTTGCTTTTTATGTCCTCAGTTACGTTTGATTTTTTCGCATGTCTTCATCATAACTTTTATTTGCATTTTCTCATTTATTTTAGAAACAAAAAGTGTCGCTTTCAACGTGAACTTCACAGAAGTAACTGAACTCGCACGGACGACTGAATGAACAATGCTACAGATGATCATTGGAAACTTCGTGTAATGCCAATCAAAACAATATTGGGTATATTTGGTATATGCAAAATATAATGGAGAGTATTGAGATGTCTTCGTAGTTTAAAAGAGTAGTTAAAAGGCAGTCTCGTATTTGTAGTAGCTTAGTGCATATAGTGTGTACCTATTTCTGCAACTGTTTGCGAAAGAATGAACACTGTCCTTACAACGGAGGAAAGATCCCTAATGAAACAACTGTCCTGCCTTCTGAAAGACATGAATTCGAAATAACGAGTGGTGGATAAGGTCAAAGGTAGGTCTGTATCAAGTCGACCTGTTGTCCCCCGGTCCGTCGACTTCCGGCTACACACACTTAACGCTGTACTTATTCAACTCTTTCAGTATTTAGCGTAAGTTAACATGGCCCTTGATGAATACATTCATTTCTTACTTATCCACGACAATCCGTTCTTAAACTCTCTGAACTTCAACAACTAAGAAGTTCTTCCATCTCTTGATGAACCTTAACTTGCTGAACTCCCTCAGTTCACCAGACTCTCTATCCAGCGCCTCTTCGCTTTCGAACACTAAAAACTGCTATAGTCCTTCGTTAGCAATCCTTAAGTCAAATAGCTAAAATGTGTTACATACGTATAAACGTGTTTGTTGAATCCGCTTTCAGCTAACATGAGTTTAAACTTTAAAAAAGCTGTAATAATACAATTATTAGTATCTCCTTCATACAGAATTAAACAGGAGGTACGCTCTTTAAAATGTTTTTGATCAAATGTTGATATATGAATATTTTTGTAAGCTCGAAGATTTCAGCAATCATATTTAAATGAATAAATGAATCATTATTGAACGATTGTACAACAAACTACACAAAATCACACCTTAAATTCCTCCACAGTCTACACAAAACAAAAAACCTACTAGACAAATCACCATCATCTCACAAGTCATGTTATCCGAAATTACCAAAGATTGTTACACATTAACCATCGCACCAGCACGAAGAATCGAAATCAACCAACAACTACACAAAATTACTCTCAAGGAATCAAACACATCAACCACGAGTAAAGTGAGACGGGTGAAAAAACAGGAATAAAACACTTTCAAGTTTCATAGATCACATTTTAAAATCTGTAAAGCTGCTGCATAAGCGCATTACGAATGAATGCAAGAGAAATTGTTGTTTAGTATGTGATTAGCATCGCACTTTATTACACGAGGAATTACGAAAATGCATGAACTGCATTCAAACGATGATTTAGGCCCCTTCTTTGCCTACCGAGAACAGAGTAGAAGGATCGGCTAGTAGGACTTTACCTCCTAACGTTCCCACTAACTTCTAACTCCTATGAACATTAAAAGAAGGTATGAATGAGGTGAGTTGTATAGAGTCTTCAGTTTGCAGGTGTAATAAGAGAATAGCACCAGCATCCCTTTTTCCACTCACTTGACTTTCGAAGAAGAATCCCCCAACCTACCTGCCTACCTACCTAAGGATTTAACCAACTTTTCTCAACCAGTCTTCAGTTCTTTTTCGACTTTCTTCAACAAAGTTCCTCTGTCTCGCAGTTCTCACCTCTGCAGATATTCAATACGGAAACCTGTTTGCAACTGCATCTCCTGTCAAGTCTCAACCTACAACAGCAGTTTGGTACTCGGTTTTTGTACTGTCAATCGTATATGGGACTACTTACCAAAAACACCTTCCACAAACTTCTTGCATGAGACACAAACAAGCTCAACACATCCGTTACTCTTTGAACTAGAATCTTTTGGGTGATAAGTCACCAATTTTATACTTTGTGTATATCTGGTGTTGTAACGAGATGACATTATTCATCTCCGGAAGTGTCCAAACATATCGAATCATTTAACGATGCATTCTTCTCTCGTGAAGTTTTGTTTTGTGGTGAATGGACAGCATTTCGTGTAACTCATTAAGTCTTATAATATTGTTAATCCTAAATTGGAATTCAGAGTCTCAGAACTCTGTGTGTTTCAGAGATCCTCTGAGAAGGTTTGTTCCGATTAAGTGTAAAAACACAGAGCAATGCATCTCTATAAGGATTTCGCTGTCTTCACACTCCTTTTAGTTTCTTCATTTGCCAATTCAGGTAAGCCCAAGTGAATTATAAGTACAAAATGTGCCAATAAGCTACATTCCCACAAAAACCCCGTAGAAAGAATCTAACCAGGCTCTTCAATCCTCACAGTTGGCTTCAATGTTAATTAGCAAAGTAGAACTTGGGCAACACTCGCCAAGGTTGATTATCTTCCCTGCTAATTGCATAAATCAG
>JAQGAB010003084.1:0-10359 GCA_034696565.1 Isotomurus graminis
TCAGGCTCAGGGATGCTCACCTGTTATTACCCCAAAAACAGACTTAATAACATTTATTTCGCAAGCTTATCTCTCTCTGCTTAAGCCTTCACGATGACTAGAGTTGTTTACTCCGGATAAGTTAAACGGATAAGGCGGAGTGTATTAAAGTAATGATAGTTATTCTTTTGATTAAACCTAATTTCTGCTTTTTATTCCTCTATTTGCTCAGCGACTATTAAGCTCCAACTTCCATATCAAATGTCAATCAAACCACAACAATACCCTTAATTATTCATCCTTAATGATTAACGGGACAGAGGGTAGTTTACAAAGTGCAAAACAACTTAAGTCATAAGCAATTAGCCAAAGAAGAAGACTTTTAGAGAGATCCTTATCTCGTATCATTTACACTATGACGTGTTACAAGATAAGATTACAGCAGACCTACCCCAACACTCTTATCTACTCGCACTTAATCTTTTGGACCTTCTTAAATGTTTTATTTGGGTGTTTAAAGACTTGTTGCGCATTCCAAGATGCAATGAACTGGCTCTCCGTGTGTGTGAACTTCTTGACAGATTAAGTTAATTGGGTGTGTTGAAGTGAGACTTAATGTGGGACACACAATGGGAGAGGAAGGAAGTGTTGGTGACAAAAATCAGTTGGACAGTTTTGATTGATAAACGTGTAAATAAAGGACAAAGGCGATGGGGAAAGATACGCGGGACAAGTTTTTACTAATTAATTCCCACGTCACTACAACTTCCCTTTCTTATTCTGAACAAAAGACGTTCTTTCTTAGTCTTACAAGACGTTCGAGATGTTTTTTCAAGCTTCTTACAGTTTAGAATCGATTTAAGGTCAAATTAAAAGTGGGACTGACTCTCCTCCTCCTCCTTCTTGAGGATCGATTGACTTTAATCAACTTGTTTAATCAATGATGCACCTGTGAATATTTGATTGTAGGAAATTACTTAAGAGGAAATCGATAGCCTGGATTCCTCAGAAGAGACTTAAGCGTTTCTTTTGAAGGGTTACTACAGAAATCTATCGCTTGACTTAATAAATACCCTCACACACGTCTCATCTGAACAACTCTTCTGGGAACAACAACTCTCTTGAAAGACTTGATGAAAAAACGAGGAAACCAATTCCTCTGCGCTGTCATTGTTATAAATGTCGCAAATTTAAGGAGGATGTGTTTGTTTAACTCGGCAGTGGGTAATCTACTCATCAAGTCCCACGGGGTTATTTATTCGTGAGAAAGACTTAAGACGTTTGAAATATGGAGGCAAGTTGAGACTCACTTTGGGAGTAGGAATGCATGGATCCGGAAGTGTAGTATCTCGCTACGCGCGACGTGTTGGCCACTTCCGAGAAGAATACATCGGCCGTCGCCATAATATTGTTCGACAAGTGGGGATGGTTGCTATGGAGATGGGAGTTGGGGTGCTGTTGCTGTGGGGGGTAAGACGGAGAGTTCAAGTGGAGAGGCGACTCACTGCCACACCCACTCAATCTACTACTGCGATTCTCACTCTCCCCGCTGTCCAGAGTCTCCATAAACCCCCCTACAACTGCCACACCCACTGACAACTCTCCATCACTTAATTCGGGGTACTTTACTCACTTTATGTCACTTGTCAACTCCACGTGGAATCCCATTTAACTGTCTCACCTTTCCCACTATAGTCTTATCTTGGTTATTAAGATGTGATTAAGTGTATCAATTAATGAGATATGAAGATACGATGATAAGAAGTTATCACTGCTGCGTGGTGACTGACGGAGGCTCAGAGGCTGACTGGCTGTTTGGACGGCTTGGGCTTCGTGCTCAGCTTCCAAGGAGGGCGGACTCTGCAGTTCCCAAAGGGAGGCGCCTCGACCCCCGAAACCTCCTCCCTCGACTACACCCAACCCACCTTCATCCTTAAGCATCTCCACACAACCTTAAGACTTGTTCTCAACTTCTCCTTCTTAATTAAAGAAGTGCATCTCCCTAAATATTCCGTGTGGGGCAATAAATGTCACAGAACAAGCAATTAAATCACCAAGATCGGTGAATAAACAACACACGCTTATCTCCCGTTAAACACAAGTAACGCACTCTTATCTTATCTTAGGTTTCTCCGTAAATCTAGATCCCTGTCACCTCTCAAGATATGCTAATCTGCACCCAGAACAATGCGACCTACCCACCGTGTCCATCTCTCTCCATTGTCCTTAATAACTCATACCGTTACCTACTTAATTAATTAAGGGCGATGACATTGATCTCCTGATCAAACTGGATCATCACTGGAGGATATCTGATGGGCAGAGAGGCCAATGTCAACGATGGGAGTGGGTCGGAGGGTTAGTGAGGGGGGCGTGGCTTCCGAGTCCTCCGCCAGACCCAATCCAACTCTCCTCCAGATCATCCGATTTCTGTGTCCCCCTCATCTCCCCCCCCCTTCAGTATCTCCCTTTACATCTCCCTCTACTTTCTCTGCCGAATGTGACGTGACATGGATCCGTCACTTGGCATTCATAAATGCGAGTGTTGCAATCGTAGAGACGCGAAGTGGAGAGATCATTTGGAAGTCTAATGACTGTAGGGCTTCCTCATTGATTTCCAAATGGAAGGCTCGTTGAACTCTTCCGTGTCATTTGACCTCAGAAGAAGAAGGAAGAGGCGCCGGGGAGCTGTCAAAAGTGTCTCATCTTCCTCTGCTGACAATACTGGATTTGTGACAGGTCGGGTGATGCCACTGGCTCCAACCCAATCGACCTACTCTCTCTCCTAGGATTAGTCTAATTACTCTCTCGCTTATTTTTAGACATTCCATCTCTCCAGAGAATTGAGTAGGAGATCTCCAGAAGACGCTAAAGAAAGAGAGTGAAGGTCAGTTTGCTTTTGGGATGATGAGACGGTGTGGATTGATGCGTGTGGAACAATCTGTAACAAAAAATGCATTTAATTCCTTTTGTGCGATTGAATAATCCGGAGGTGCTCTTGAGAAAGGTTCGTCTTTGTCCTTCCTCGTGTGGCTCCAGACGCCTTTCAATCGCCCATCCTTCTGTTTGCTACAATTTGTCATTTGTTTGTTCTGGATTGAGTGATTATTCCGATTGACTTGCCTCCAAAGGTTTCCTCTACACAATTCCTTAAGCATCTCTACGCAATAATGTCTCTCTGCAGACCTTTCAAATGCTTTTTAGAATCTCTACACAACAATTGTTACTACTGAAGGAAAGGAGATGCATTTGTACACTCAGAAATGATGAGCAAGGAATGAGATGATCGACGGTTCATGATTTATCGAGGGAATGTGCGATGGGCTGTCAAGAAGTCATATTTTTAGAAGGATTAGAAGAAAGAGTCCTTAAGTACTCTTCAGTAGAGTAACTAGATATTTACTCATCTTAAGACGTGTTTCTTAAGTGAATAGTTGTTGTACGGCCCTACAGAGTGTCCAAAGGAGGCTGTCACTTAAGGTGTGTGAGAGTGAGTAAAGTGTCAATTCGTCCATTAGTCCGCGGCAGAATAATGACGGAGATGATTGGGACGCTAATGGAGTGAACAAAAAGCAGAGAGACACCAACGACAAGAAGCCACGTAGGCTTTTTTGCTCCTCAACTCTTACGAAACCGTTAAACCCCACGACAACCAATCGTGAGAGACTTAATCAAATCCCCATAAAACACACAGTGGTTATTAACCAGAGTCCTGCGATAAGTATTGTCAGCCTCAATCTGAATCAGGAGCAGATGATAACCCAGAATCTGATCTCTCTCGTTGCTTATCTTCCAATCCTTATGGAATAATTGAACGAAGGTCTCTCGTGTGGTAAACTTATCTTGGTGCATTAAGGTTGATCTTCGTCTTCCGATGAGTCTTCAGATAACTTGACACGAGCCTTGGGTAGGTCACCCCTTCCTCAGGCCTCTCTGCCACTCCATTGTCTCACTTCTGAAGGTGTGAAGACCCTCTGGAGATGCCTAAAAGATAAGCAAGGTTACTCTGGATCACTCAAAGAATCTCTGACAAACACATCTTCCACATTTGTCCCGTCTAATTGGGAGGAGTTATTGGTGATCTGCGTGTTCCTCATTTGCAACTACAAGACTATCCACTTCACAACTGAATAAAATAGAATTTGATTGACTGGTCATTTGTGTACAGAGATTGTTTGGCAATGAAGGTGTCTACGCTGGACAGAAAGATGAGTTTGGACGATAAGGAAATAAAAACATCCGTTCCAAGTAAATGTGGGAATGGTTTCATTGAATGCCTATCGCCAATCCCATCTCTCTCTGTATTCTATGGATTAACACCAACAAGGATAATCACACGTTCAACGCATCTATTCACTCCAGATGCTCCTCAAACTCTGTCTTGATTCTGCATCTTATAATTATTGCTCTCAATTATAATTACTACGAGTAGAGAATAGTTTAAGGCAGGAGATGATGATGGGAAGGTAAAGAACGACTGGTGGTGGTGGTGGTGAGGGAGCTTTTGTGGATTTATCGGTTGGACCATCTCATCTGCATGGAAAGAAAGCCATGTGAAATGCACTTGGTATCTCGTGTCTCATCTCTTTCACACACATAAAGATACAGCGAGAGATACCGTTTTTACACGAGATTTACACAATAATAATAATCCTATGCACTCCATCCAATCTCTCGTCCCATCGCAAGTCTTTTCAGTCAGAAAGAGGCAGCTGATGACTCAAACGACACTTTTATTTCCTATTTTTACCCGTAGGACCGTCCAACAAATCTCTGAGCACCCGGTCACACACACCACCAGTTGTTACATTCTTACTTCATGCAGATCTATGCCAATCTATTGCGGCCGGGGCAAAGATCCCTGGGACTTTTGGTCAATAAATTACAAGTGATTTGGTTGTGTTGGTTTCCTCCCAATCAGAATTAAAGTCGGCTACAACCACCGCACCGCCTTCTTCTTATTCTTTTAAAGAGGAATCGAATCATCCCACAAACATAAATCACACGGTATTCAAATCAATGAGAGATGTGTAGAGAGAGAGGAGAGATAAGGAGTGGAGATAAGTGTGTGGAGGGCATTGTGAGACTGACACAATTAAGTGACTGAGCAGATGGAAGAAGATGTCTCTTCTTGTGGCAAAGATGAAGGAGATGATAAGACAGAGTTGGAGTGAACATCACGATCACACACACAAGTACAATGAGTCTTATCTTCCCCCAGCATCTCTCGTCTTTCCCTTCCTACCCAAGATAAGCACAGACGACCTAAACACTCACAATATTTCCCAAAGTAGAATTCATTTTAGGGTTTCGCACGCGGAAAGCTTATCATGTGTGCGAATCCTTAAACCACATATTAGATTATGACAATGAAACAGATAAGATGCGTAAGTAAACCGTAACAACGATGGCTTATCTAATTACAAGAATGACCGTTTAATCTCGGAACTTATTAAGATTTAATTAACTCTTTAATTAACTGCTGGATGATTAAAGTAGTCGGTGAATGAATGAATTAAGTGAAGCACCTACTCTGTAATTAACCAGCTTCCTCCTTCTTAAGCAGACCGGATGCTGAGATTTATTAAGTCGGTGAGTATGAAAGTATGAATGAATTCACAGCATTCCTTCCTTCCGAGTTCATTGGCAACTATTAAATCAACTGAAGGTGATTCAGTAGACTGCACAAATATTTATTGTGGGTGCCTCTAACTAAAATAAAAGCGGTGTGGGTTATTAATAAACCCTTTGGTGGTCTGATTAAGTTCTGCTACTCCTGCACAATTATTATGAGAGGTTCCTTTATTACAGAGACTCTTGAGACAAGTGGAAGTCCCTGGGAATCTCCAAAGTACCCGCATGTCTCTCTGATCTCCAGATGAACACGGAGTCCATTGTTGTGTGTTGCTCCGGGTCTTTGGATCAAGTTTCCTACCCCCCACAGACCACCCACCCCACTCTTATTAACCCCCCAGGCACACACAAACAGTTGTTATCTCAAGTGAGAGTTTGCCAATAAATTGCAATCACTTAAGCATCCTAATCTCATCTGGCGTAAATCATCCTCGTCTTTTGATCTCACGGGAGAGTGGGCAGAGTTAAGAAAGAGTCCTTAAGCATCTTTGTTAGTAAACATCCAATCAACTTGTCAACTGCAGTAGAGATGCTCATCCCGGTTCACTTCACTTGAAGAGACGATGACAGTTCTGTTGGGTGGACACGACAGATCATCTCTACGTCTCCTTAAGTGGATTACGTAGTCCTCCAGTGATTCGCGTGGAGAGAGCCTTAAGCAGAAGATCATATTGAGGGACAAAAGGCTCCTGCAAAAAGAGATGGATGACAGTAGATTGACAAGCGGCGCCTGGCTGACCTGTCTCCATGAATTCATGAATAGCCGTCGTTTAATTAGCTCTCTGCTCATTCACTCGATTATTATTCATCCCGCACATCACCCTTCCTTCCTCCAGCATAAAAAACACTTCTATAAATACTCTCCGTCTTTGTCCCGAGTCGGTGCGGCTCCAGGAGGAACCTGAGACTGTCGCACTCGCTTCCTCTCTATAAAGACACCCTCACCAGTCTCTCTATTCTGATGGCAATTGAGGGAATAAAAGGAGAGGATTGTTGTGGTCGGAGAATTGGGTGAAAGCTGGCGAGATGTGCGATGGATCTGGAAGTGTTCCCTCGAGACCCACGAGGGAGATGGAAAGTCATTCTTCCTCCACTGATGAGTCTCCCAAGGGCCCTTTAACTCCGCGTTAAGCAAATACACATCGATGCAGGGTCAATCTGGGAGGTAATGAGGGCTATCAACAGTGGCTGAGGGGGAGGGGGAGGGGTGGGGAGGGCAGATGGACAAGAAACTGAGTCTGGAGAAGTCGCTTTCTCTGGAAAGGAGGGAGCGGAGATAGAAAGTCATTTATCATCCCTTATCTCCACTTTCTTCTTCTTCTTCACTTGACAACAATGCCCCTCCGTTCGTCCCCCACCACACCTCTATATCCTCCTATATATCCCTATATACCTCCTTATACATCACCCTGTATAGTCCATGCAAATTCCACTTCAGCTGCATTCTCACAACCAAATCCCCAAAGTGTCTTTCCCCAATCAAAGCGAATCTTATCTCCTTTCTAGACTCTCATAACCCGAGAGAGAGTCTCCCTTAGTTTAAGGGTACAATATCTGCTTAAGTCTCACGATATGCTTAAGTCTCACACAGAAGAAGATGGAAAGGATTATCCGTTTGTTATCTGCGAGTCCAGAAAACACTTTTGTGCTTCTGTCAATCTCCCGCAGCGAAAATAGGGAAAATATTTGTGAACTCACAGCCAACAAATTATTCTACGGCCACACAAAGCGAACTTATTGACTTCCCATTGTTCACAATACACTTAAGCACTTCCCTGACCTTCCTACTTAATGTATCACTTTCCCCCACCTCCTCCTCCTCTATCATTAAGTCCTTTACTATCACAACAATCACTGTAACAATCACATAATTGGCTCTTTAAATTACCTCCTCAGTTGATCATCCACTGATACTCGGTCATCATAAACCCTTAAACGATGCCTACATGCTCCACTGCCTAGCAAAACTACCCATGCATTAAGTCCCATAAGCAACAATTGACTTTCTCCAACAATGGCGTCTCATTCGGTGTGTCTCACTGCCTTTTCTCCCAATTTAATCTCCGCTTTGATTTCCGGCATCTCCACACTCACCAAGCTTTTCTCCGAGGGGCTCATTTCTCAAAAGGGGGCACACACACACACTCCTGGAGTATCTGGAGTCTTCTGGAGTCTACAGGAGTTTAAGTCTTCTGCTGGAGTCTCAGAAGGACCAATTGTCCACTTCCTCTCTTATCAAACATGTGATAACTCCGGAGGAAGTCTTAACCAATCTCCATAAACACTCTCGTAGACTTAATCACTCTGCCCCAATTATCTCCTGGAGATAACTGGAGGATACTATCTATCCAGTTAATGAGTGACGGGTTTCCCACTGGACATCCCTTGCATTAAACTGAGGGTAGTTGTGTGGGTAGTTGTGTGGGAGGTTATTTAAGAATTAAATTAAGGGTGCGGAGGAAATGGGAAGGAAATGAGATGAGAAAAATATGATTCCTTATCTTCCCTGCCCACTTCTCCCATCTTCCAAGTCTTATCTCCCGTCTCCGGGCATTATTTTATTCCCGGATTCATCTCCTGGGTATTCATTCATCTCTCCCCTCCCTCCCTCCCCTCCTTCCCCCTCCTCCCCTTCTTTAAGAAATCATTAAGGGTCCTTCCATCCATCCACAGACCCAACCTCCATGAAAAATGACACCAAGAAAAGTGTTGGGGAAATGAAGAGGAAACGAGGGACACGGTCACGTGGCCTTTGTGCAGTGTCACCTCGACCGGAACTACCGAATGTATCCAGGCTAATTACACCCAGCACCCTCCGACACAAACCTTACGACGTCAAAGAGATCAACAGGGCCCTTCTCATCCATCAAACCTATCAAACTGCTTAAGTCCCCTCTATCCCTAGGGACTCTTTTAAGCAAACAGAACTTGATCCGTGATGAAAGCTAACTTTTATCTCGCAATAACCACTCCCACCTAATCTCTCCAACTTTCTTTAGACTTTCTTAAACTTTGTGTGTCTCATTTGGCACACAATTTTGCATTTCTTATCTCCTTTCAGCCTCCCATTCCTCATTACACGAGTTCCTAAATAAATCCCCTGGGGATAAAAACTCTCTCACAAAGTTTAATGAATGGAGGTGTGTGTGCCTTTAATGCTTAATGTTCTAATGGGAGTTTAAGCTTTGGAAGATTTATGTAAATGGCTGGTGATTTAAGAGTCTGTGTGATTTATCCGAGGGGGAGTGACTTTAAAAAGTCCCAAAGTCTTTTACAAATTAACCACAGAGAGAGAGAGTTAGTTTAAGGGAGGCCGTGTGACTTATTAATCTGGTAGTGAAAGTGTAGGGAAGGGGATTAAATGTGGATGGACTGGGCAATAAAAAGATGGGTGGTGGTGCATAATGGGATTCGGTTTATCGGGTGCATTGATACGAACGAGTGTCGCGTGCCACGGGACATTTAATCCGACTCCTGACTTAAAGAGAAGGAAACAAATCTCGGGGATTCCCAGCCTCACACTCGCACACGCGTTTGGGATCAAGAGTATCAGTTTAAGGGGGTGGGGTGAGATTTCCCAAGTGTAGGCTGCTTAAGGATCCCCCTCTGAGACCCTAGGGACCGGGTTAGGGCATTTAAAGGGAGGAAATTGTTTTTATTTAAGGTTTAAGTGGGTAAATGAGTTAATCGGAGGGTGGGAATGGGGAGAGGGTGGGGTGGAGTGAGACGAGGAGGGGGGAAGAGAGACGAGGGAATCCGCGCGGAATTCAAATGATTTGTTGACAGGAGGAGGAGGAGGTTAACAGAAATTGGGAATGTCTTTGGAGGAGAAGGACGGGTTGTTGTGTCCCCCGTGGGGGGAAGGGGAAAGGACCCAAGCCAAGATATTCATTACGGAGGATGACTTGAAGGAGAAGAGGGCGGAGGTGGAGGGATTGATAAGCTGTGGGGGTAAGACGGAAGGAGATAAGCAGGACGAGAGTGATGGGAGTGGATTTTCGTGCCTTAAGTCTGAGGAGAGTAGTGGGAGTGACTTCCAAGTGGTAAGTGGAGAATATAAGAAGCTTAAGGACTTGATTAAGGGCTTATCTTGTGTTTGTAGGAACTGACGCAAGCGTTTGACGACTTATCAACGGCTACGGAGGAGGAAGAGGAAGAGAAGTCAAAGGATGACGAAGGAGTTAATGATCCAGTGTGGAAGAGTCGACAGCGGCATATTTTTGTGATAAGTGAGGCTGGGAAACCAATTTACTCCAGGTGAGATTAACTCCATGTCTCCTGTCTCTCCTGTACTTAATCTCTGGTCATTATTGCAGACATGGGAATGAAGACAAACTAGCGACGTTATTTGGCGTGATGCAAGCGTTGGTGTCCGTGGTAGGCGATGACTGTGAAGACACACTGCGGAGTGTCCACGTGGGCAAGACTTCCATCGTCTTCCTCCTCAAGGCGCCGCTTATCCTCGTTTGTGTGTCGCAGATGGGCGAGACTGTTGCTCAGATCCACACGCAGTTAACGTACGGCTTGTCCCTTAATCACCTGCCAAGCCAATTAATTAAGCCCTTCGTGTGTCTCCAGGTATTTCTATAGTCAAATAGTCAGCATTCTAACGTCGAAGCAACTGCTCCAGATCTTCGAGAAGCGACGTAACTACGACCTCCGTCGTCTCATTCACGGCTCAGAGCGACTTCTCCACAATCTCGCGCATTTGGTGGAGACGGACCCTTCCTTTGTCCTCGGCGCGGT
>JAQGAB010003085.1:0-10357 GCA_034696565.1 Isotomurus graminis
CCACCATCAACCGTCACTTTCACCGGAACAACCGACTTCCTCCTCCCTCCGTAACTTCAGATTTAAAGAAAGTACGTTATCTAAGTTTTTATTTATATTTACTGAACTCAAGAGGTGTGTTTAAGGTTTGTTATCATTTACAGATTGGACTGCAAGTGGTGAGTGTTGAATTGCCGATTGATTATCTTTCTGGATCGTATGATCATCGTTAATGTTGTGATTCACAATGGGAAGTTGAACAAGTCATATGTTTACACCGTCAATTGTGTTATCTCAGTGTGTTCTCGTTGACTCAGTTTCGACATCATCTGGTGTACAGGTGTGTGTATAAGCCTAATTGGGTTGCTGAAAGTGCCAGTATCATAAGTCACTGCTGACTGAACTGGTTTTGACACCTCCAGTCTCGTGTTCCTATATTGAAGTGGACTATTTAATATTAGAAGAAGTGAGTTCAGCAGTTTGCGACGCCTGTTTATAGGACGTTCTCCGCAAGTTGTGTGTTGACTTTATAAGGTAAGGCTGATTTAATGTTTAGCTCTTTTAGTGTTATTTCATCAGGGATTTAGAGATCAGCAGTCACTCACAAGATTAACTTGTAGGAAGTCCAGCATTTAAATATACGACAGACAGTCGAAGTCGCACGGATACGTAACCGTTGTGAGGATGTGGATATAGCAGCTATTAAGTATTGTCCACGACAATAGCTTACTAAATTAGGGACAAAATATATGCTATGAACTATTGCAGCATCGATTTTGTAGGATGGGGACTGGAAATTGGAACAGGAGATCGATTTGATTTAGACTGATTAGAGTATTCCATGAAACGATTAGATTATTGGAATATTCGATTACAATATTACATTAACATTATACTAAACAACATTCAACATTGTCCTATGTCCAATTAATTTTTACATAACTTACCCCAACCTGAGTAGAACTTGAGCTGCCCACATAGGTATTAATTTCCTCAATATACATTGACTGGAATGTTCTATATATGTATCGTTCATCATTAAATAAATGATGTAGGCAGAGGCACGAATATTGAATATTCATTTAATTCAATACGAAATTGGTGCATGAACAAATAATGCCAATGTCATCATTATTTTCGTGTGTAGGGATTAGGAATATTAGGATTAGGACTGATAGGTAATGGAGAAATGTAACATAGCGCATGTATTACTGTTTAGGCAGCACATTATACATCGCCAAGTTGCACTGTATAAGCCGGTATTGTACGGAAATGAACTGGTTGTGTCATTTCTCGTTTATTAGATTTGTTATAAGTTACGTTACGTGGAAATGTAATAAATTGACAAACATAAACATTCATCCATGTCTTGTAGGGTCCAAAGTAATTCACCATTCCCCTTAATATTTTTAGTTATATTAGTTTAGTAATGATTAGAGACTAGTACAGTACTAGACTAGAGTCTCCACTACGTACGGGAAGAATAGTAAACCCGAATGAATGACCATGAATAATTTAATGGGCCAAACCTACGTATTCGGTCTACATACTACTAAAGTGGAATTATTCACTAAATGCTCAGTTCTCACGTAAGATACTGAATGTGAGTTGAGTTTCTTTTGTTGCGTGTTGTAAGCTGTAATATTGTATGAGGAAAATCGTAAAATATCAATAAGACTCCGCAGTCAATAATATCCCATGCGCTTTTCCTTCCCCGTGCCACAAGGTTTTATGAAATAAATTAACTTCGTCAATTAGCCGAAACCTTATATGAGTTCGAGAAAAACGATCTTCATATTTAAGTGTCACTTGTTTTCATTTTACGGGGTGTTAAGTTGAATGTTCTAAAATTATTAGAGTTAAGTGGTTAAGTGCGGTCCGCACTTAGCTGCGTGTGTAGTGCGTGGTAAATGCAGTTAGAAAAGTGTGAAGGTTCATGTGTACGATGACAATTGATATCACTAGCGGAACATTAATCACTTCCGTGCATCTTTAAGTGGTTTAGTTAGTAGGAACATTCTACTCAGCGTTCATATTTCATAGGAATTAATAGATGTACAGTTACTGCTGCTGCAGTGCAAGGTTTAAAAAAATATGAAACGCGGAGCAAAGGGGGCTTAATTTTGTGTAAACACTTTTGAAGATGAACTTGATCTTGATCCATTCATTCAGGCAACATATACATACGTAGTTCGAGTCAGTTCCTTTTATAAATCTCATATTCATATCCTGGCCTAATCTTCACGGACCCAGGCTAGGCATATGCAGCATTAAACTATATTACAACTTACTTAAAAGTCGTACTTCTGTTCTGATCTGTTATGTTAGCTTTTATTTTAATAGTGAATATGCAATGTAACATCATGATCATCAACTAGCTACCCTATAAGCTCTGTTGTTGACACTGATCTGTAAGTTTACTTTACGTGCAAGACATGTATAGTATGGAAAATGGAAGTTTGGCTTAAAATATATTGTGCTCCACAAGATGTGAAGTACTGGAAGTAGCAGTAGGGAGGGATAAGAAAAATATAAATTCCGATAAATATTATTTTTATTAAGATGGTCGGTAGCTTGGCGCATTTCTAGTTCCACATTCCTACTCCCCTACATCCAATTCCAATCCAAAAGACTTTGGCTGGACTGTTAGTTATTATTCTTATTATTAAATATTATTAAGATAACATTTCCAAAAAATCTATAAAATAAATTGCCTCTGATTATAATAATTAGAAGTCTTTTATTACCTCGTTAACTCTAAACACATTGGATTGCATTAATGCAATTTGCATAATGTGTACAAACTGTGTACTCATCCTGCTCATGGCTGATGCTGTATTTCCTTTTCAAAATTTTGAAACTGCATTACCCGAACAGTAGAACATTTCCAAGGTTATGCTAGTTGAATGGGGCTAGAATTAGGTAGACAAATCAATAAAAATGGTTGCTCCCCTTGTACCTTGTACCAGATTTGCCCTCTGCACTCTTTGTTTGTGAGAAAAGCTTTGATTGCGAGGAGTCTTATCTATCATATGTCGAATCGTTAGTTTCTCAGCGAATATTACAGCAAGTTTTGGTGCGTTAGTAAAAAACACTGGGGAATTCCGGGGATAATCTAGCTGGAAGAGCGAATGACTCGAGTTTTACGCAAAAGAGTAACCTGAATATGTGAGCAATCATGCAATGATTAGGAGATTAGGACAACGATGCATACACCAAAGAATGTATTACTGCGTCACGGGCCCATTAAATAGATCTGATGATTGTAGCTTGCGTGGTAAAATCACAGTATATCTTCACAGGCCTTTATCCCATTAATAATCAGGAGTGCGCTTAGTTGTTATTAATATTTATATTAGTCTTTTTTAAGGGTGAAACAACAGCAGAATCAATTGAATTCTGAAATCGTGGTATGGTGCTTGACAGCAAGTAGGCCACAAGTAATAAGCGCTGCTATCTCTTTCCAAACGTATCATGTACATGTGGAATATGAACCTTTATTATTGAAGCTAAAAACCCCTATACATTTTATTCCATTTATTATTAGATAATCCATCACTGGAAACTTTATTATCTGCTTCTTTCTCAATTCTTACCAACTTTAGATCGACCCACAGACTTGATTTTTAGTGAATTTACAAATATATATGTATCAGAAACAGACTGGCGTATTCATAACTAAAGTGATTCTTGTTGCCACACTTGTGTCCACACAGTGTGCACCACATTCAGACTGTCAGTCAGACTTATATTAATTTATCATCGAGGTCTCATGAGGTTTATTTGTTGGTGTCTTCGGTCAATAGAAAGACAAATATAGATTCTCATTTGGTATCTGGAATCATGACTTTAATTTATCCAATGTCTTAATGTCTCTTTTAATTCTGATTTCAGATAAAACAAGACTGCCATCCACAGTTCCTGATCAACCTAGGAATCCATACGCAGTGCAGTGAATGAATAGATAAGATTCAGGTGTAAACAAAGTGTTCATCAGTATTCCAGACAATGTCGTCTAATAATGGATCGTCGCCAGTCGGTGATGTGGTTGTTGTTCCTACTGGAGCGAATGGATCAGCTGGAGGCCTACCTTCCAATAAATCTAACCAGAAATTAGTGAATGAAGATTACTTGGATAACACAGTCAACCGAGGCAGTCATTCTTCGTCTTCGTCCAATATACCTCAGAGAGCTATATCAGCAGAAAACATGTCCAATAGAAGAATTTGTACTAAAATCACACCCTCGCAGTGGCTAACAATATTAGTTTTATGTTATGTAAATCTCATCAACTACATGGATCGCTTCACTTTAGCTGGTACGTGTGTCGTTTGCCTGCAAATATAAGTTTTGATTACTGGCAACTACTATCATGAACACCATGAGGTTTGCCAAGTTACACGTGGAGCCGGTGGAGCTGCATTTGTCTTTCCACTGCAACTAGTGCAAAAACACATGCTCGTTTCACCGACTCTTCTTGTCTCATTGGTGTACCACTTACTTGCGGAAGCTAAAAAATGTCTTTGTTTTATGGTTATTTTAGGAATTCTGAACCGCATCCAAAAACAATTTGAAATAAGCGATGCATATTCAGGACTTCTTCAGACTGTTTTTATAATTAGTTACATGCTATTTGCTCCACTATTTGGATACTTAGGAGACAGGTATTCAAGAAGATGGATCATGGTTGTTGGAGTTTCCCTCTGGAGTCTCACAACTCTTCTAGGCTCCTTTTCAGGGGTAAATGAATAAGTCAATACCATGTTTATTTATGTTTTCAGTCATGTCATGTTCTTTTTAAGAATTTCTGCCTGTTTGGAAATATGTCTGTGAAATGAATCATTTTCTCTATTCTGAGTTCTTTTTGAGTTTCCTATTGAAAAGAAAGTAGTTGAAAGACTAATTGTGTCTTTTCCCTCTTTCAATAATAGAAAAACTTCACCTTGTTCATCCTGAGCCGAGCGATGGTTGGTATTGGTGAAGCAAGTTACTCTACAATTGCTCCGACAATCATAAGCGATATGTTCACACATGACCTTCGCTCTAAAATGCTCGCTCTATTTTATTTTGCTATACCTGTAGGAAGGTGAGTAAAAGAGAATTTGTTCTCGCTTGCTTTAATTAATTGTTCGAGATGATAAGTTTGAATACTAAATTCTTGTTTGCTTATTTGCAGTGGGCTAGGGTACATTGTAGGATCTGAAACTGCCGAATTAGTTGGAAGCTGGGAATGGGCTTTAAGAGTAACACCCATTATGGGTACTGTAGCTGTAATTCTTCTCATATTTTGTGTGACGGACCCTCCCCGCGGTGAAAGCGAAGGAACTACTGAGCTCAAACCTACTTCTTATAAAGAGGATCTCAGGGGTCTGGCAAAAAAGTACGTGAAATTGTTCAGTTCTATTTGTCGTTCGTACCTGCATCCTTTTATCACTAAAAAATTATGATTTTTCACGTATTTTAGCAAAAGCTTCATGCTGTCTTCCTTGGGGTTCACATGCGTCGCATTCGTAGCTGGTGCGTTGGCTTGGTGGGGTCCTGTTTTCGTCAAGTACGGGATCACGATCCAAGAAGGCCAAACCGATGAAGTAGACATGGGCCCGTAAGTAACTTTAATTCTTGAAATAATAACCTAACCATCCAAATGATCTTATGAGAACAACTACTTAACCGTTTCATTGTATGCGGCTCAAAAGATGCAAAAAAAGTTTTTATCAAACTGTACTTATGGCTCATTGCCAAATTATGAATGTAATTTACTTGGAAGTTACTAGTCTTTAACATAGTCTGGAAAGCCTTTCATGAAAACTTTATTTTGTTCTTGACAGAGTGGCATTTAAGTTTGGAGTGGTCACGATGTTGTCAGGGCTGATAGGTGTCCCACTTGGCTCCATCGCTGCTCAGAAATTGAGGGTACGGAATCCAAGAGCAGACCCACTTATATGTGCCTTTGGACTATTAGCAAGTACGCCCTTCATGTTCGCGGCGTCCATTATGGCTCAGTACAATACTGCTGCCTGCTTCACGCTGATATTCTTTGCCGAGTTGTTCCTCAATCTAAACTGGTCAATAGTAGCAGATATTTTACTGGTGAGAGAAATTTCACGCTACTGCGCGTAAACCTTATGTATTCGGATTCAAGAAGACATTACTCTAAAATTGAATGATGGACTGTTGGATTTTTTAGTACGTGGTTATTCCTACCCGGAGATCTACTGCAGAAGCATTCCAAATCCTTTTATCACACGCTCTTGGAGATGCTGGAAGTCCCTATTTAATAGGGCAAATATCAGACTGGCTAAAAGGGGTTTTAAAAAATCCAGACGCCGCAGATACTTTAAAAGGATCTGCATTTAACTCCACCACTGAGTTAATAGGAGCTAACGTTACTACTGCAGCAGCGTTAACTACCCCTATGCATGATATTACCGGTGATCCTGTTGTCACGTTTAAAAGTCTGCAGTACGCTCTCTTTATCACGTGTTTCGTGGAAGTTTTAGGAGGAATCTTCTTTTTAATGAACGCCTGCTACATCGTGTCGGATAAGAATAAATGTGATCGAATCGTTGCCAGTGCAGCCGGTGAGCCACCTTTTTAATCCACACTGAATTGTGTTCTTTTGTCTTCTACACTTTCTTCTTGTCTTCTATGTACATGGCTGAGTTAGCTGACCGTAATCAAAAACTGAACTGATGTAATCTAAAAAATGTTCCATGATAGGAGTTCCATACCCATTAGAAAGTTGAAGCCGTTTTAAATGTCTTACGATGCTTTTACTACCTTCAATCAATATTATTTTAATTTTATTGCTTTTTCCAAGCCTCGGTCCGCTTAATTTTTACTTCGCTCCTTTGCTAATTTATTTGGGAAAACTTCTCTTAATCTTCGATTTTTACCCAACGTAAAATATTAATTTCAATTTTCTGTCGAGCTTGATTTGTTCAGCTTTAAATCTGCAAACATCATTTTTGATTGTGTCCAAGACTGATTTTATGAACTCTTGATGAATGTACAAAGAAACATTAAATTTATTTTTAAAATTTTACTCCTGGATGTTGTTGAATGTATGTGCATTTCCTTTGGATGATTGAGTTTAGGCGAAAAAGTGGTATACCAAAACGGAGGGTCAAAGGTCGGGCCGAAAAGTAAATTGGGAGACAGCAAGACAAGTTCGACCGATTCAGGCCTCCAACTCGAAGAAGTATCCGTCGTAAGCGAAACAACTAGCTTGTAACCTTACCTGCTGCTACGCGCACTACTAGCCTCCCCTCAATTCTTCAGCACTTAATTATCCGTTTAAACATCCAAAATCAACCGAGTCCGTTGTAATCCGCTTTTCATTCGCCTGACCTTCGAGTTACTTCTTAGAACGGTAAATTAATTGTCTTTCATTAGATTTAATCAATTTTGATGCTTATTTATAATAGTGTAACGTAACACTGAAACCTTAATTTATTTATAAATTGCTGTAGCCGCTAATTAATTACTAACTAACCAAAGCTACATCTGCACTTGCTATTATTTTCTGCTGCACGATATGTAGAATGTGAGCCATTTTATGAGTGAGCGGCCCAAAGCACGAAACGCTGTTACAGTTTTAGTTTTTTTGTGATTTGGTGTAATTGACTTGATATCAAGCACAATAATGGGTGATGGAACACAGGGAAATGTACAGTAATTTCTGACAACCACTTTCAGTAGTTATTTCTCTTCACTTACTTTCTATAATATATTGTCTTGGTCAATTTGAATTGAGAATACTCCTGATAAGCAGAATTTTATTGATTGCTAATATGTTCTGTAGGTGGACAACTAATGCCCGATGAAGCCTCATCGTCACAAACAGAAGATGAAGATGAGTTCAGACCTGTGGGACGGATAACTTTCCCTTGATGTGTTTTCAAAATTTTTTGTAGATAACACTTGATTTATTTTAGTCGAATAATACCAAATCGCATATTGGAATCGTCTGCGGTCACAAGTAGCACTCGTGATAATTTATATCCTTCGTCGCTTGTTTAAAATATTTCTAAGTTCCTGCAAAATGTTGTATGTGGTTACGAAAACATCGCCGCTGACAGCAACTCAGCTTTCCTAAATATGAATTCATTATAGATTTTTAATGTTCAGATAGTATCAGTAGCACTTGAATAATGACTATACATATGCAATATACTTATCGACTGAAATATTTTCCTATCTATTTCTGTTTGGAAGTGTCATAAATGTTGACAACCGTTTTCCTATACTTTTCCACAAAATGAAGACTTATTCCTTCGATAGCGATCTCAAAATACCAAAAGGAGTTAAAGATTCTAAACATGAAATTAAACATTGTACTTACTATTTCGATCATCTTAATTAGCAATCTCATTTTCCGTCTATTTCATAATTTATTCCACTAGCCAGATCTTAATTTCCAATACTGCTGAGTTGACTGACAATATAGCAATTTAATTTACATCTTATGAAATGGTTATATATTTTGAAAGTGTTGCTGCCTGTGTCGATTAACTGCATGACCGGTTTTGAATGATTATCAGGAGGGTTTTAGAGATTTGACAGAGATTTAGTCAATTTCACACGGCAAAGCTAATAAGCTCCAGAACATTGAGTGATTGCGCTTATAATACAGATTAAGATGCCTTTATGCATGGAATTATAATTATTTCCAGCAGTGAGGTGTTCAAGATGTGGCTTCTTAATTGTAGACAAGGTTTGCATTCTAGGGTATGTAAGTTGTGTGTGTAGAAGTAAACAAGTGGAAGTGGACATTAAGGTTTTTAAAAAAAAGTGCATGAAGATGAGGATTGTGACGATGTAAGACTGAAACCTCACACTTGAGTTAAAAAGCTGGTGAATCATCATGACTTTGCTTGATCACGATAATAACTTAATTTGTAGTAGGCGACTGATATCAATCAGTGATATCAACTTGCTGACTACGTTATAGCTTTACGAAGTACAACTTACCTTGTCTTGTAAAATTTACGTAGTTATTCAAAACGAATGGGATTTGTATTAAATGTGTACAACTATAATTGACAATGTATATTTTGGTTTCACGTAAAAAGTCTCAAGTACGCAGCTCTTCTTGGAAGCATAACATGAAATTCCGGTAATTCTGTGGGTGCCAATTTAAGCCTACCATCATGGTGTTAAGTATTATACGTAGAATATTTAACAAAATGTAACCTTGAGTCAAAACGAGTAGGTAAACTAAACATTGATCTGATACGTCAAGATCGCCAGGATATATTGGAATTGGCGTGAGAAGCAACTTACTACTGATTACCTAAGTGTTTTGTACGAAAGCATTGTTGTATTCGCATGGGAAGTAATTTGTATACCAACTCCTAATTATAGCTTATTGTGATTGTAGAAAGCTTTAAACCAAAATGTAATCATGAAACGGGGAATTCCTGTTACAAAATAATATAGAAAAAATAAATTGCATGGACTATGTGCAAAAGCTTTTAATAAGCTAATCATTGCGTGCTGGGAATAGTTCATTTCTTATAACTAATAACTTGTACGTGTCGTAGCAATCAACGTCATTCATAACGTCATACTATTATCTACTAATTTACGTTTGAAAGAGACGAACACAACACGATAAACTGATTTGCATATTTATTGACATATTGTTTCTTTCCCAATTATTAGAACGAGTTATACAAACCATTACCGCAGGTCATTTAGCACCGTCGGTTGCAATGATTTAGAAGTAATTCGACAATTTGAGTATTATAGTTTCAATTAGATTTTCAAACTCATACAACCTAACGCTGAAATAAACACTTTTGGATTTGCTATAAATCTAAAATTTAATGTATTAGTGGGCTCACATGGATTTTACTAATTCTATCTCCATCCGAAAACTTGCCATAATATCTCTTGAAAACTAAATGAAGAAGGAAGTCCCAGATCTTCCGTTTCCCCATCGAAGTAGACAGAAAACTTGTGTGAGCGTTGTAAAAATTCTTAAAGTACTGTCAGGCATTGGACACAGCCGTAGTCGTCACAAGACCTTCCTGCATGATGATTCATTTGGAATATGGAAATTCCTCATAAATCATTCCGAACCATTTCATTGAGCATATTACAGATTTCTTGTAGAAGCACAATGATCCTTGCAACGTAGCAGTAGTACTTCAAATGAGACGAGACTCAAGCAATGCATCAAAGCCTCCAAGTACTTTTTAATCTCTTCGAAGCCAGTGCTGGCGACTCGACGACTCGATATCGAAGTGTTTCCACAATGGCTTCAAATGCACCAGAATGTCTTGAGCTTCTGCAGCCTGCAACTGTACTATTGGTTGACTCTGTCTACTCCAGAATTTAAGCAATCTTTCGATCTACATTTAACATAGCCACT
>JAQGAB010003086.1:0-10351 GCA_034696565.1 Isotomurus graminis
TACTCTGCTCCAGCTGCCCCAGCTGCTCCAGCAGCCCGCGGATACGGATCTCCAATGAGGTCTTCCGTATACTAAACATCTCCCGCACCCCAAAGTCTTCAAATATTCTTAGAGGTCATTGGTTAGCTCGTTTGAAAGTCTTCAGATTGGAAAACCATATATTTTTTATACTTTTTGAAAAAATAAAATGAACTTGAGTAACAATTAAAATTCAATTGTAGATGATTCATGAGCAGCATAATTTTATCACACATCCTCCTCCCAGTTTTTATACAAGTAGTTTTGTGTGTTCGTTTCTCAAAAACTTTCTACTTCCAACTTCAGCCAGCAATATTAGATTAATATGGATTATGTAATGAAGAGAGAAACCCAAAAAATATGCTGTAGTAGTAGTGTGTGTATTTCGAATGAATTTGTTGAGTCACATACCACATGATGGGCTAAAAACCGGTTTGTACAACAGCAGGTAAAAGTGGTACTGATGCACAAACGCGTACTGTTCTGTGGGCTTTGCCTTTGAGGTTTTCATTTCATGCACAAGTTGCTGTCAAAGATCGAAGGATGTATTTTACTTACAAAGGAATCAGTTAGCTAATCACGTTTACGAATGAATGTCAACGATATGGCATAACCTGAATGGATGAAAGTAATGGAGATGCTGTGTGTTGAGATGAATGGTCAAAATTAGTTGAAAGTTTCAGGAAGGAAGTGAGGAAGTCGACAGTGTCAAACATATAGCGTACTTTGCTTCAAGTGCTTCCTTTAGGTTGGAATTGCGAAATCGGCCGGATTGAAACCGAAAATCATGTGATTTGATTATACAGTAGATTTTGTGGCTCAGTGTTCTGTGAGTGCTTGTAGTGGTTTAGAATAGGTAATAGGAGTAACAGGCCAGCAATAGGCAATCAAAATGTCAGTGGGAACATTATTCAGCACGCGTTCGAACGTCCGGAATGTCTTCATGCGAACATTTATGTATGGAATGGTGGGTTCCTTAGCTATGCTAATCTCCTCATGGGAGAAGGCTGACAGAATGAGGGATCGGTATTTGGAAAAAAATCGCGATTACGGAGACACTTATGATTTCATTGTTGGTGAGGATTTAAATTTTTACTTGAGATAAGGAGTTCCAACAGACCAAATAAATGTATTTCTAACGATGAGACTCAAAATTGTCAGTGGGAGCTGGAACTGCAGGGTCCTTAGTTGCTAACAGACTGTCTGCAGATTACAAAGTTCTGCTGTTGGAGGCTGGAGGAGATCCTCATCCTTTTCAGTCAATTCCATTGATGGCTAATTTCATGTCAAACTATGAGGAAGTAGACTGGATGCATAAGACTGTGCCACAAAAACACGCTTGCTTTGGATCTGTGGGAAATGTAATGTTGGATTTTAAAATCAATTGGTAGAGTATACTAAAATTATAAACTGGTGATTGTAGCAAGCAGGAATTTCTCAAGGAAAATCTTTAGGAGGAACGAGTAACTTGGATTATATGATGTATTTACGTGGAAGTCCTCAGGATGTAAGAACGATGATAAGTTATACATGCACCGTTGAATTATGTTACAGTAAAACTTTTTTTAGTACGACAACTGGGCTAACTCAATTGGAGACCAGTCTTGGGCGTATAGCTCGATGATGGAATACTTCAAGAAACACGAGAATTATGACGGACCATGGAAAGACAAAAGTAAGTAGATTATCGATAGTTTAAGTACAGTTCGACATTATAGAAATTTCTGTCACAGAGTATCATGGAACCCAAGGAGAAATTAATTTAGCTGTTCCAACTTATACGGGTATTGGTGCTACTTTCTGCAACGCGGGGAAGGAGATGGGTTATAAGTACATGGACCTTAATTCTCCATTCTCAGAAGGTATCAATAATTCTAGGAAGCATGTTGAATTAAAGTCAAGTCAAGTACATGATAATAAATCTTTGGATTAGGCTTCGACATGTCCCTTTATCCAACAAGAAGAGGCTACCGACATGGCGTTTTCAAGGCGTTTATTCAGTCAGTTTCGAAAAACAGATGGAATCTCGATGTGCACAAGTACTCTCATGTCAACCAGGTCAGTTGGATGGACTGCTCAAATGTTCTAACTATTCTTATTAACAATCGAATTCAAAATTCTTTTCAACCAGATACTTTTTCGAGGTCCACATAACGAAGCGTACGGTGTAGAGTACGACAGGCATGGAAAGCCTCGAACGGCATTTGCTAAGAAAGAAGTGATTCTATCCGCTGGAGCTATTCAGTCCCCCAAGATTCTTATGCTCAGTGGTGTAGGTCCTGCTGAACACCTAGCAGCTTTGGGAATCCCTGTGAAGGTCAACTTGCCCCACGTTGGAACGCATTTACAAGACCATCTTGCAGTACAAGTGGGTCCATTCTACACAGACTCGAAAGCAACGCTGTTATTGGACAGAGACCTTACAGGTCCTGCAGTATTCCGCTATGCAATGAGCAACGGTCCTTTAACAACGACTGGGTATGAAGCTTCAGCATTGTTGACTTCTGACACCGGAAAACTTACCGGACGCTCAAATTGGCCGGACACACTTTTAATGATGAATGGTCTGGCTCACCACGAATCGTCAGATGAGGACTTTGCACACGCCCATAGATTCCGAAGAGACTTGATGAAGAATTACTGGGCTGGATCGAAAGGAGTCGATTCGTTTAGTATAGGTGTTTCTGCAAGTCGTCCAAAGTCTCGGGGTTTTATGAAACTCCAAGACGCGAATCCTTACAGCCCTGTTGTGATTGACCCCAGGTATCTCGAACAAATCGAAGACGTTGGAGTAATGGTGGATGGGATTAAAAAGGTCATGCGGATGGCTGAAAACACTTTAACCTTTGAAAAAGTCGGTGCAAAGTTTACAAACCAAAGTGTGCCAGGGTGTACTGAATACAGATTTAAGAGCGACGACTACTGGAGCTGCTTCGTACGACTTATGAGTTTCAGTATGGGGGATGTTGCAGGAACTCTTGGAATGGGGAGAGTTGTGGACGGAAACCTTAGCGTGTACGGAGTACAAAGACTTCGAGTTATTGATGCTAGTGTAATGCCAGAAATTGTTAGTGCTGGTACATCTGCAGCAACTTTAGCCATTGGAGAGAAAGGTGCACACATGATACTCCAGTTGTGGGGTGGAGCTGACAAAGTCAAGAGTATTGTTAAAGAGAGCAAAAATGTGCAGAATATTTTACAAGAAAGCGCAAATAAGTTGAAAGAAGACCAAGACACCAACACCTTTTGGAACGCAATTAAAGACACTCCAAGCTTTAGGCAGTTACCCGGAGTCTCCAATTTGACTGTGAATAAAAGTCCTGTGAAACTTATTGGAGCTTTGTTAGAGAACTCTGTTAGAATCCCAGGTGAAGAATATAAAGAAAGTATACCTGACCTCCCACTGACATTTCCCGATTCTGTTTGGAATATTCCTCCAACTAAGGAGCCCGTGTACATAACGACTTCTCTACCAGTGACTGTTCCAACTAACCCAACTCCGTCTACCACAAAGCGACCTAGAATGGAATCTCTGTTTCAAGAATCTTCGTCGTACATAACATATCCTTTGACGGAAGTTGTTCAAACTATTCCGATCTTGAGTGGTTCCATTAAAGAAGCTCCCAAGAAAGAAGTGACTCCTACGCCTTATGTACTTTCTCCACAACCATTCTTCGACCCACCTTTGGCACCAAAAGACATCCAGAACGATATACGAACGTCCTCTTTCTTTATACCGAAGACTACCACAAAGTCCCCAGTGTCGTTCCGGGCAGCGGTAGACTCCATTGTCAGTAAAACGCTACCAATTCTCAATAGCTTTAGCAATTCCAAGAAACCTTATGGCCATACCCCAGAGCTTTATTCGTTTCTCAATCGCAGAGAAACTGAACGAAGCACTACACCGAAACCACCTACGACACCTGTAACTTCAACAACTCCTAAAACTACTTCCTCAAGGGCTCAGAATTTTGTCCCTAAAGTCGTACAATCATTTCCTCAACCTGCGCGCAGTGTCCTCGAGCCTTTTTCAAAAATAGTGAACAGGCCTTTCGAAGGAATTTTCAAGCGTATTCGATCCATTCTAAAACCTGTGGCAGTGACCACTCGAAAACCTATGCTGACTCAGGAAGACGTCCTGGGGATTACATTCCCCTCAGTGTCACAATCCACTCAAACTACACCTGTTTCAGTGGCAGCTTCTCTTAAAACTGTGGGAGGAGTTGGTACTCACCTCCATAAGTATTGGAGCCCTACTTCCTCCAAAACCATCGTCACTACAACCACATCGAAGCCAAAGACAGTCGCTTATGACATGCACCAGACAAATGTGGACAACACTTTTAAGTACAGAATGCCAAGCCCTTTAATTCTAGTACAACCAAATGTGTCTGCATCTGAGAGGCCTCCAGTAGACTATGAGCTGATGGAAGACGCAGATACTCTTGGACGGCCTGTGCATACCAAAGACAAGTCTGTAACGAAGACCTCACCCCCCAGCAAACCTCTTATGGCTGAGGACATCAGGGTTATCTACCAAAGACCCACATCCTCATCTCCTCTCAAAGAATCCCTAACCTTAGCCCAAAATGTACAAGAACTCCTCAAGTCATTTGACACAAACTCTCCTTCATCTGTACCAGTGGCAGCAAAGCCTCTACCAGATCAAATGTACCATTCGTATTACCTCGATAACCCAACTGAGTCCAAAACCCTCCGAGATGAAATAGACAAATTGATGTCAACTTCTTCGCCTCGTAACAATTCTCAACAACTCTACGTCTATTCTTCCTCGGGAAGAAACAATAGTAGTCAGAAACCTTCATTCACAGGGTCGCTAATTACCCAGCGTCCTTCAGTACGCACATCGATTAAAGATCTGCTCCAAGACAGTAGTTTGTACAAGACTGTCCACGAAGGACAAGCAAGTAAAGATGCCATTTCATCCACAAATCTCTTGGAAACTCATTCACCTTTAAATTCATCCTCACCCATTATTGTAGGTGGGAGGAATAGCAATAAGAATCCACTGAGGAGTCTTGCGTGGCCACCTCCACCTTCCAAAACCTACTCTTCTCCATCAAAACCAACCTCTGACAGGGATAATAATCTCTCATTTAGAATCAAAATCTTGAATCAATAAGTCATTTTTATGCACATATAATTATTATAGTGAAGTCTGCAATAATCTGTATTCTGCATACACGGTATATATAGTAGTGGTGGCATTTATTACATCTATGAAAAGTTAATATTATGATACACGGTTCTGGTATACGTTTACTTTCAACATGTAATGTAGCAATAAAAAAAACTGTTGACTGCAAAAACCGAAAATTCAGCACGGTTTTCATGAAAAATTGGTTCGCAAAATACTCGTCCGTATTCATGTTCCTCATCAAATGATGTAAATGTTTGGAAGGGACAAAACTTTTAGTGGGAACTTTGGCGGGAAGAATTTCTTTTACTTCGGCACATGTGAGTGAACGAGTAAACAGTTTTTTCACCAAATCCCGGATGAGTAGTTTGAAAATTTTGAAAGTACTGCACAGTAGCACGATTTTACCTTTATTAGATGTCAAAGTACATTCCACTGGAAATCCTTACGTGCCCCTGTCCTGACGAGTCCCCTTTGACCTCCGCTGAGCCCCTAGAACAAGAGAGGTTTCCTACTGACGCAGACTCATTCCTGAGAATTGTTGGAAGACATCGTGTTCCTGTTATTCTCCGAGGAACGAATGTTGGACAGTGTCTTGGCAAGTGGACTCCTGATTATCTTATCTCTCCTCAAGTGGGTGGAGCCCAGAAAAAGGTCAAAGTGCATAGAAGTGCTCATCCTCAGTTGGACTTTCGCAGGAAGAATTTCGTGTATGAAACTGTGACCTTTGACGAGTTGGTGAGGCGGTGCTCGTCACAGGAAGAGAAAGAGTTTTGGTACTTACGATCGCTTGGACAAGATCCGAGGTTTGGTTAAATTATTTAAAAATTGTTTATTGAGTTTTTAATTAAATTGTATTGGTTGTATGCTTTATAGGGGGAAGGACGTGTCTGACTTGTCCGTCCATTTTCCAGAGCTGTATGAAGATTTGAGGATTCCAAAGTTTTTTCCAGAGGAAGCGTTTTTCTCATCGGTTTTTAGGATAAGTTCACCGCATTTGCAATTGTGGACGCACTACGATACTTGTGATAACATTTTGATTCAAATTCGAGGAAGGAAGAGGATTATCTTATTTCCTCCGGAAGAAGCGTTGAATTTATATTTGGACGGAGACAAATCTCAAGTGTTGGATGTAGATAAGCCGGATCTCGAGAAGTATCCTGATTTCAAAAAGGTTGTGAGGTACGAAGGAGTTCTGGAGGAAGGAGATATTGTTTTCATTCCTGCGTTGTGGTTTCACAATATCACTGCTTTAGAGTTTAGTATTTCTGTAAATGTTTTTTGGAAGAACTTGCCGTTAGAACTGTATGACAAGAAAGATACTTACGGCAACCGTGATGTGATACCGGCTCAGTTGGTAAGTAAATTATTGTACAACATGAGCATTAGCAATTTCTTACTTAATTTGTTGTCCTTTGTTGAATTTTGTAGGCTTTAAAAACTTTTGAGAAGTCCCTTTCTCAGCTTAAAGTGCTTCCTAAAGAGTACGAGGATTTTTATTTGCGTCGAATGGTTGCTGTGATTCGGAAGCGCTTAAGTCAGTTGGAAGTGGACGCAGACAGAGATACTGATAAGAATCTATAAGAGCCTTGATTAACCATTCAAGTCTGAAGCCGACATTCATTGTTCAACATGTCTTTCCAAGATTTGCACCCCAAAATTAGAAAAGAGCTTCAAGAAATAGAAGGTATGCCATAGCCTTAATTCGTACCACCGATTTATTTGCACTGCAATAAAAACAAATGTTTGGCTTACTCAAAGGTCTTTGCTGTGAAACTATTAAAAAATGTTACCGAGATGACCTTATTGAAATACTAGAAGCGGAAGACGTTAAGGCTCACTACCCTTTTGTGATAAAGTAAGTTTAATGTGCCTAACTGAAGACCACACATATTATTATAGTAGTGAAATTGTACTCTTCATTTTTTTGCGTTTAGTTATACTGAAATATTTGATGACTTTCGTCTTCTCGGAGGACTGATTTTCAAATCTTCAGACCCTGTTCTGGAATTTCTGGATAATGCAGTCAAAAGAGCTTTATGCGATTTGTACGAAACGCTTCGCCAAGATAAAACTGGATTCATCCTCAACGGATCTGCTCCCTTGAAATATTCCTTCAAACCTAATGTTCACACAAGGATTAGTTTGATGCCAGTTTGCGCTGATTTGTATCGTATAGAATTCCCCAGTTGTAAAGACACGGGAAGTTTCTTTTGCCTAGTTGGAACAGTTGTACGAGTTGGGGCAGCTAAACTTCTCGAATATGAGAAAACGTATCAATGCAATAGGTGCAAAAATACTTTAGATGTAAAGGCTATTCCTTCCAGGTTCCATTCTTTTCCTAAATACGTAGAGTGTCCAAATCTATGTGTTAATGGAAAAGTTACTCCAGTAGGGAAAGAAAACGCAAGAAACGCAGAGAACTTTTCTAAATTTAGAGACTATCAAGAGATAAAGATGCAGGTATACTTAAAACGAAATTATAGTAAATATCTCAATATTTTGCAGTCATTCGTTTTCATGAATTACTGTTTTTGTGCGATTGCAGGAATTAGTCCATAAAATGGACTTCGGTAACATGCCTAAAGCACTAAATGTAATATTAGAAGATGATTTAGTGAATTTGTGTAAACCTGGTGATGATGTTGCAATAACGTAAGTACATTCATAGTGTGTACTGTGTACCTACATATTTATACCGATGCAATCCGAGTTCTCACTTTCAAATTTTCTGGATAAGGGGGAAGTTGTACATTCGTTGGAAGCCGTTTAAGCCGAACCAAGGTATCGAGTCGGAACTAGTTTTTAAAGCAAACTCTATTCAGGTTAGTTGATCCTAAGCCAAGGACTTGCATACATAAATCAATGTCCCAAATTAACAAATCACGCCGTTCAGATTCTATCCACGTTGATTTAAATTTCAGATCAACAATGATCAAAGAACATGTGTCACAATGACCGATGACATGAAGTGTTTCATTGACCAGTTTTGGAAGCAACATGCACATAACCCATTTGAAGGAAGAAATCATATAGTTGCATCGTTTTGCCCACAAGTAAGAATAATTTCTTTAGCTTTGTACGTACAAAAGACCATGAGTTATCAACTGGTTATTGTTGATTGTTGACAGATATATGGAATGTACGTTGTGAAACTTGCCCTTTGCCTAGTTCTAGTGGGAGGCGTATCAAAAGAAATCGCAGGAACTAAGGTTAGAGGAGAGTCACATATATTATTAGTCGGCGATCCAGGAACAGGAAAATCTCAACTTCTCAAGTACGCTTCTAAAGTCAGCCCGAGGTCTGTTTTGACGACAGGAATCGGTACGTTGGAAATTTCGTTGGCTATTAGGTGACTGTAGGTTCCTGTTCAATAACTTTAGTTGAAATTTCAGGAACATCTTCGGCTGGCTTAACTGTATCTGCTGTTAAGGTTTCCTTTAATAGCTAGAAAAATGTTGATTTTTTAGTTGCCTGCAAAATATTTTTTTGTACAGGACAACGGAGAGTGGCATTTGGAAGCTGGTGCACTTGTTCTTGCAGATGGAGGCGTTTGCTGTATCGACGAATTCTCATGCATCAAAGAACATGATCGTGTCAGTATTCATGAGGCTATGGAACAACAGTCAATCAGTATTGCAAAAGTAACTTTAATAACGCATATCTAATATTAGCGCAAGCTTACACGAGTATAGCAAGATTTATTTTTAGGCTGGAATGGTAGTAAAATTACCCACAAGAGTAACTATGATAGCAGCTACGAATCCTAAAGGGAAGTATGATCAGGATCAACCTTTGTCAATCAATGTGGGTCTTGCATCTCCATTACTGTCCCGATTTGATGTTCTCATGGTTCTAATGGATGCTCAAAATGATGGATGGGACAGGTAAGATTAGTCGTGAATCCGTGTTTGAATTTCAATGTTGTTTCTTCAGGGTTAATGCTTCACATCTTCACATATATTTTATGCAGCTTTATATCTGACTTTATTCTGGAGGGCAAAGACATGTTCATCGAAACGATTAAGAAATCTTCCGACTTGTGGGATATTGACCGCCTGCAAAGCTACTTCATCAAAGTCAAGGTAAAACGCAACGCACTACAGCAATTTGGCGACTGGACGTGACTACGGCTTAATTTTTCTGATAAGCTATATTGAAAGTTTTTTTTCCTAGGAACTGAATCCAGATATGACACCCGAAGCTAACCTAGTAATTTCAACGTACTATCAGTTTCAGCGCTCACTAGAAGATAGAAACGCTGCAAGAACGACAGTTCGTTTATTGGAAAGTTTACGACGACTTTCGGAAGGTCATGCACGTCTTATGTACAGGAAGCAGGTTCTGTTGCATGATGCCATAACAGCCATCTCCTTAATGGAAGCATCGATGCAATCTTCGTCTATTGTGGACACACCAAATACACTTCATACTTCCTTTCCAATTAACCCATTGGACGAATATAAATGTCAAGCAAAAATTATTCTTGAAAAATTGAATTTGAAGCATTTATGGAACAATGAACAGGCGCACTTGGACTCATTAACAATGCTAAAAATCCCGAAACGCATTGGTGCACCAGTATCTTCTAGATTTGTTCTGAGTCAAAGGCAAGGAGTTAGCAATAGTGAAGCGAAAGGAGTAAACCCGTCATCATCATCTAAGAAAACACCAGAACATGATGTCAACGAATCCAGTCAGTCTTTAACATCACAGCTAAAGATAAAACATCAAACGGGAATTCAAGTTATTGAACAGCAAAAGAAGCAATTCATACCATTCCATGAACAAGAACAACAAGACACAGAGCCCTTGGAAAGCCAGGCAAGTAATGGAGGTGAAATCGAGCCAATTGATCGGCAGAAAATAGTAAAAAACCAAGTCTGCGACGCGTCTGAAATGGTTTCTCAGGAACCGGACGGCAGCACAGGTTGTACAAATAGTGTACCAAACATGACTCAACCAAGAGGTCAAAAGCGTGGCCTTCTCGAAGAATCAAATCATACAAAAATGTTACAATCCGGTGGACCTACAACAAATACCACTCAGGACGACGACGACGACTTTAACGTAGAATTTGACCATGATTCAAGTGATGGTCAAATTGCTAGTCCAGGCCATCCCCTATTTCATTCCTCGGCGATAATGGAATCACAACCAAAAACATCCAGCCAG
>JAQGAB010003087.1:0-10349 GCA_034696565.1 Isotomurus graminis
TAACTCTTCCAGTGGGATCTGGTATTCCTGTAGATTAGCTTGTTTATGAGAAAGTGAGGATCACGATTGACCTTCATCACGAATCACGAGATACATGTGTACAAAATCTTGTCATAGCATCTGGCTGACTGGCTTCTTCTCTATTTCTATTCCAGTTCCAGAAACGTTCGAGATTCTGTTAGCACTAGCATCGCCACATATGAAAGGAGAGAACAAAGATGCGATGGAAATGTACGGACCAGACAAAAGTGAATGGCAACCTAAGGTATTGGAACTCGTACCTCCAGATCAGATTCGCCCTCAGTTTGGAGGCACGAAACAAGATGACGATGATTAAGTTTACTTCTAATTCTACACTATATTGTAGTATAAGTATCCTATAGTCGTAATTTTGAATTTTACATGATATATATACAGCCTCGCGTATTACTCTTCTTGCATGTTTGAGTAATTGAATCGTGAGCCACAAAAGTCCCAATTGCCACATCAGCTTCCTGATACTCAGGTTCTGTGATATAGTCCTGACAATGCTGGAGCCCATTGTGCTTCAATAGCTACGACAATAAAATTAGTACAAAGGAAACTACCTATCTTCCACCTACTCAATATGTTTAGAGGTCTTGGTCAAATTTTACATTGACCGAGTTGTCCTCCACTCGTCTAAGCCTATAATAACTAGTTGAGTACAAAGATGACGGAGTGTGAAAGTGGTAAATCAGAATTGTCCAGGGGCACCTGGGACAATTGTGTAGAAAATAAAAGTAGAGCGTTTCGGTTGAGACCTGTGAACACCACCGAAAGGTTCAGTAAAAAATATCGTTACTTAAAATCATCACTTCTTAAGATAGTCGCATGGATTGGACTTGCAGTAGCTGTGGGATTTACGTTAGCCCAAGTAAGCGATTCTTGATAAGATTATGAATCTTCCTTCACCAACTCTGTGTAAAAGATTTGTTTTATTATATCTACAAGGTGTCATTTCTTAGCTGCTCCTCTGAGAAGGATTCTTACATTCAGGCATCCCTCGTCGGTTTAGTTCTTGGCTGTATTTATATCTTCGCCGCTTCAGTAACTTTTGTAGCATTACGGGAACCTGTATATTTCTGGTATTTGGAAATCATAGCAAATATGATACAATCAACTCCATTAATTGTAATATGGTTGTGGATGAAAGGTTACACACAGCGATGGCTCTAAATATAATAGCTGCAGTAGGAGCCTTAGCGTCGGAGCCGTTGCTTCACGTACCTTTGGAATTAAGTTCACAGCCAGATAAAACAGAAGGTAATGGAAAAAACCAATGTATAATTTACGGCCTCAGATTCAACTTGATGATTACTCCATTAATGGGCTAATTGTCTTTTCGGTGTTACGCTAAGGTGTGATTCATCGGGAGCTTCATGAATTTTCGCCTAGCGATTTAGCCTCATTTAGCAGATGGTGCAATGGAGTGACAGGAATTTTAGCTGTAATTCTTGCGATTGCATGTGGACGACCTGTCTTCTCAGGACATAGAGACATTTCATTCAGATCTCGACACATTCGTGATTAAAGCTAAAGCTAACCATCCCTTATTTTTACCCGGAACTGAACGCAAAACTGTAAATACGTAACCCGCATAAATATTGGCATATTCCTTTGTCACACTGGATGAAAAAGAAGTTCGTCCTGTCAACGACTAAATAAAGAATATACTTCTTACGTGAATAAATTCATTATCATTACCTCACAGCATTACATATTCAACAACAATCAACAATGCTTCTCCAAATCGCGATCGTTTAACATGAATTTCCTCTTCGAATGACGGATGATTTGCATTTTGTTACAACTTCCAATCGTGACATTTTATTGCTTGAATGAATTAAAGGCAGATTACAGAATTATCTAATGATGTGAACAAAATGATTTATATCCTGTTGTGTCGCTTGATTCTAATCTTTTGTGTTTGGTTTTGGAGTTGCATGCAACGTCCATGTTTCCTGTCCAATAGCAGTAGTCTACGAAAAACTTTTATCCGTAGTCGTGTTCTGAAGTTCACATAGACCTTATAGTCGTATTTGTTCTGACAGTTCTGACTGATCAAGTCATAATCACCGTGCAACATGATTCCTGGAGTTGTCTCCGATCCCGAAAAACTTGGAGCCGTGGCTTCCATAAAGGCTCATGACACCAAGCGATTCCGTGTCCGAGCGGTGAGTAGCGAAGGAGAGATTTACGAACGTTACTTCTGTAAGTCACTTGGAAGTAAAGTCTCATGGGCTCAAATGGGATTGTCCGTGTTTGTCCTGTTAGCCCAGGTAATCAATTATCTACAAAAACAATTAACTTGCGACGATTTGTCTAATAAGACTCAACAATGCTCGATCAGGTCACAGTGATGGTGAAGCTCACTGGACACTATGAATTTTACAATTCATCCGCGCACATTGGAGGAGGAATTTGGTCCTCCGTCATTACAATAATAGCCGCAGTGATTACCCTTTGGGCGTCTCAGAAAGCTGCCTACGGAAGGTTGCACGCGTCTATGGCTTTCCACATTTTCAGCGTATTCGGACAAATATTCGCAGTCACTTGTATCTTTACTTCTGCGATGTATGCGTTGAAGCGGTCTATGAGGAGACTCAAGGAAGATACTTACGATGACTATTTATCCAATCGGTACAATTCATACGGTCATTACTCTAGTGTTTCAACTACCACTGAAAGTACAGTAGAAAATGCCAGGAGACTTGAGTGTAAGACACAGCTGCGATAAAGTTAATAAGTTAAAAGTTAAAATATCGTAACACATTGCATTGCAGTGAACACGGAGCTGTACAAACTATTTCATGGCACCTTAATCCTCAACACCATGATGGGAGTGGCCGGCATAAGTCAAGCATTGATTTCTTTCTTCATGTCTCTCGCCACCGGTCGGGCCATCTGCTGCGGCAGAACTCACGTAAGGAAACTTTATTAATTGTTTCTTAAAGTCATTACTACAAACAAAATTCCACATTTTCTAGCTGGAAGGAAAGTTTCTGGAAATGGAAGCTGTGGGACGCGAAGATGCAAACGCTGTGGTTAATTTCCGAGCAAAAGTTCAAAGTACTTCATCAAACGCAGATAAGCAAGCGGACCAACTTGATGCGAAAAAGATGAGTGGACAAGACTCTCTCAATGGACCACCACCATATTCCTCAAGTATTTTTGAAAATGAAAAACACTGAATTCGACCTGAGGCACAAGGAGAAGGATATTTTTAAAACTTTTATTGATTCAACCAACATTCGCCTTTCGGTGAACACGCACTCCTACTCACCGTTTTGACAATTGTCTATTCACATTTTGCACTAAATTGACTAAAAAACATACAAATTCGCACGCACATCCTCAACTCCACTGTATTCGCCTTTGTTCTACTTCCTATGCTTCATAATAATAAACAACAAACATAAAAGACATAAGAAGTAATTCCAATAGATCGATGAACTCAAATGCACAAATAAGGATGGATATTTAATTGTAACATTAAGACAATTTTTAAACAAGCACTCCAGACACTGAGCATTCGGATTTCGTATATTAAAACTAAACTCAAATAAATAAATAAAAAGATTTGCCTTACACAATGACTTTCGTAAAGTTATTGAATGGCTTGATAACAGTAGATTCGATAGCTTTATAAATCGCAGAAAAACCTTTTCCGTTCACAGTATCATCGGACTTAAACCTAATGAGAAGATTTCCATTTTCCTCTGACTTAATCGGCGGAGGCAGTCGGTTGCCACAAAATCTACCAAGGCTCTTGGTACTCGGTCCACCAGGGTCTTCACCGTCGTATATTTCAATGTAGTCAAAAGCGCAGTCATTTTCATCCTCAATTTCAAATGTGAGGAAGGTCAGTTCGATGTAATAGTTCCTTCCATTGCCTCCACCTGGGACTCCAACTGCAGTTCCATCTACATCCTCCATGTCTTCGTAATTGTTGTCCAACTCGATGATCCACTCGCAATCTTCAGAGTCCCCGTATGTTGAGTCTCCATATGACGCATGAGAATATATGTAATCATCTGAAGGCGTCGCCAACAGTAAACCTCCACAGACTGAGTAATGCCGACCGTGAAAACCTCGTCGATGAACTGACCCATCAGATTTAAACAAAACCATCATCGAATTCCCTGAAGAGATTAAAGGATGAGGAGTTTTAGAACCACAGAATTTTCCGAGTAAAGAGCTATCCGAATTTCCTCCGTCATAAATGAAAACTGCATCGTAGCTACAGTCTTGTTGAGGTTCAACTTCGAACTCATCGAATACCAATTTAACCCTGTGTCCTTGAACAGTTGAAATTATCCAGATACATTCTTTCTTTCCAGGATAAGGTTCAGGATAGTTTGGACTTTCTAACTCGTTCTGTACAGAAGGAGTCTGCACTTCAAACTTGCATCCGCCTTCTTTGCAATCATGACCATTTTCATGCAATGTGAATCCATTGTGGCAAAGACAAACATAAGATCCTACAGTATTCCGACATATATGAGCACATCCACCATTTTCAGTTGCACATTCGTCTTGGTCTGTAAAGAATACAAGAGCAAACCCCGTCTTCTGGACAGAGTTATCTGAAGTAAACACAATTCTAATGGAATTTCCCTCAGAGCTTATCATAGGAGGTGGTTTAGATCCACAGAAAGTTCCATGTCGTTTTAACTCATCGTGAGCAAGTTTGCTGTAGACTTCTACTGAGTCGTAATCACATTCTTGATTATTTCCTTCCAAGTCAAAGTGGGTAAAGTTAATAGTAATCCGAGTTTGAGGAGGGGCAACAATTTCCCATGCACAGTGTTTGTTGCTGGGATAAAGATTTGGAAAGCTGGGAGAAGTCAAAGTTCCATTGGTTTCTTCTAAAACACCTCCACATGCATCTTCACATTCTTTTCCGTTGGAATGAAGCTCAAAGCCAAACTTGCAGCCGCATGAATACGAACCGATTGTATTTTTGCACATATGTTCGCAGTCATCAAGACCTCTGGCACATTCATCCAATTCTTTCAAGTAACTCGCTGAGAATCCTGCTTTCTGCACACTTCCATCCGAAACAAACCGTACCCATAAATGGTTGCTGCTACTGGTGAGTGGACTCGGAGGATAGTAGCCACAGTATGTCCCTATTAGAGTACTATTCGCTGTGATTCCATCTCTGATTTCCAAAAAGTCGTACACACAATTTTCATGATTCTCAATCTCGAAACTATGGAACGTAAGGGCAACTTGATAACCTTCAGGGACTGTAATTTTCCATATGCATTCTTTACTCGGTAAGTATTCATCTGGAAAGTTGGGGGACTCCAAATGTCCACTTTCATCCACAAGGTCACCTCCACAAACAGCTTCATACGAAGCAGTGAATCCTCTGTACGATGCAACAGGCTTGGTAGTTACATATGTCAACAGCATTCTTGCCCCAGTGCTCAGAATATTTGTTTCAAACTTCAGATTTGACCCACAGAACCGTCCAAGGAGAGGAGACTTGTGCCAATACCCATCTCTAATTTCCAGATAGTCATATTTGCATCCATCTGAGTACGGCAAGTCGAAATCGGTAATGTTAAGAATAATAGTTTCCCCATGAGTAGCGACAATTCTCCATTCGCACTTCTCCCCAATTAAAGCTAAGACGCTAGGAGAAGCAGCAGATGCTGCAGTTTCAGAACTATTAGAAGATTGATTCAAATTGGGATGATACGGACTGACGAGAGCCCCTTGAGGATCCTGAAGAGTCCTGCCACATGACGGACATTTATAAAGCCGATTAGCTTGTGCAATGTCGCCTGTGCTGAGACGAATTCGTTGGCCGATTTCAGGTCTGTGACGCGAACTGGGATCTTCTTTGGGTAGAATGGTGTCGAGAAAAGTACTCCGTGAGAAGGTATTCCGGGCGTAATGCATAATTGAGTCAAAGTCATAGTTTTCTTGTAACGAATTGACTTCTTCTGGCGTCAGCTTATTAAAGTTGTACTCTTGACCGGTCATGATGTTCTCTCTGATTATCACCACATGGTCATCTCTGTCTGGTCTCGTGTGTTCGTGCCAAAATCCTACGGCGTGTCCAAGTTCATGTACTACGATTCCGAATTTGTCACAGTTTTTACCAATGCTGATAGCCTGGAAGAAGCACACAAAATAGATTGTGTACGTCATTCGACAATAACAAAAAAATAATCTCTTATCCTCGCTTAAAGTGAAAATCATTGACTTTTCCTTGGGCTAACCTTGAACCAAGACTTTTAGGGCTTAACTACGGGTTATCTATCGCCTTGTACTTTAAGCTAAATGTTACATTATATTAAGATAACTTTATAAGTACAATGAAACATACCTGAGGACCGTTTCCTCGTTTCCCAACAAAGCTACAGCATCCGCAAGCTTTCTCTGTGAACACAATGTAGTTCGGATGTTCCTCTGTTCGTTCCACAAACTTGACACAAGTATTGTTCTCCCAATGTCTCATGGCTTGTTTGAACAAAGTCTTGTGTGCTCCACTGAAATTGCCGTCAATTTCATACGGGATAACCCCGAAATCCCATATCCGTTCACGTCGTGCAGTGGCAGCTCGTTTCACTCTTTTGGGTTTTGAGATCTTAAGCCTTCCTCCTCCTTGAAGGGAGATTAGTTCAACAATTATGTCTTCTTCAAATAACATGTCCTTTCCATTTCCCTTGTACAGTTGCTTCCCAGTCCTTTCGTTTGAAACTTGAGACTCACTTATGTACTTACAAATAAACAAGTCCTCATCCTTACTACTGGACAGATTAAACGAAGCACTTAACAATTCATCTATCGTCCACAAACGAGATGATCTATTACTGGCGAGTGGAGCGTTTCCTACCACTTTACACTCTACTTCCTTCACACAACATATCGAAAATACGATTGAAAAACTTAATGCGATAAAGTTTATGAACTTCCCCATCTCGAATCCAAAAATAGGGGTTAGTTTAGGAATTGATTCCGATTTTGGTTGCTGTTGTTGGTACTTCTGTCCTTGGTTTCATTCCTCTGCATATCCTACACTTAAGTGGATACAACAACTGGAGGAGTGTTTCTTAAAGAAACTGCAGAGGTGTCCCATTTCCACGAAAGACCAGAGTAGACTAGTGACTAGCAGACAGCTCGTCGTGTCGAGGGTACTTTTCTTTCCTCAGGTTTATTTAAAGAGTGAAGAATAGAAGCCCTTACAAATCCTTTTTTGTCATGTGAATGAAAAGTATCACGGAGAGTGGATGGTGGTGGTAATAACGATGATATTTGTAGTTATAATAGTGGTGGTGGTTCTTAGGAAAAGGAAGATTATTGATGACGGACGACCCTCCCTCTTCTCTGTTTCATCTCGTGTGTTTAATTAAGGAGACATCTCTATAAAACACAGCTCTTATCGTTCCTCAGCAGCACTTCATACAACCTTATTCCGTTCAGTACATAAAATAAAGTCAGTGCCACTGCTCTCCATGCATGTTAGAACTCGGATGTTTGCATATTTATACCCATCATCATATGTAATATAGTGGGTGATCTGGTACTTGGAAAAAGTGACAAAATACAAGAAGAGTCTCATAGTGAGATGCATTTCATAGTTTTAGAGTTCTCTGATCATTCATCAAATAATGTTGGATGGATTTGTGCCAGAGAGAGAGATGAGCAGTAAAAGGATCTTCTTGTCTACTTTGTCCATGATGTGCTTTCTCACATCATCAGCATATATTTCTGTCGTGTGAACCCATCCCTCCTCCTTCTCATTTTATTATATCCTAAAACAGACACACATGACAGAGTAGGAATGACAAATTGAGTGCTCTCATTTTGCTATGTGTAATGAATTACATGTGTAGATTTGAGTTCTACAATTGCGACGACGACTTTTTGTTCCTAGCTATTCAGGTCCTGTGCACATGTTCGAGCAAACAAGTGGTGAGAAAAAGTTTACGTATCAACTAATCTGTTAGTGGTACTGACACTGACTAGAGCGATAATACAGATTTACACTTCTTGATTCGCATTATCAAGAGCAAAATATTTATTTTTATATGATTCGTGAACATTTTAGCTTATTTACGTATTGTTATTTTTGTTAAGTTTAAGGAGTGCTTATCTATAGAAATACCCGCCCACTAAATAAAGTTTGTGTCACTCAAATGATTAGATGACAGTTTGAGGAACACGTATCTTTATTATTCTTGATAAAAACACTAACCTTTAACGCTAGGGTAAATTATAACACAAATGCTTACTCTGATTCACATTAACCGAGGCTTCTTAGGATCAGGAGTTTCTTCTTCTTTCTCACTCTCGAAGATTGCTTTTGGCTGAGTTCTGTGAAAAACATAAAAGAACATAAAATAATCTGCACATGACGTTCAACATTGGGATATTGAACTTAAGTTGAATCTTTAGATGGAGAAGATGTGATAAGAGATTAAGAAACTGCGTAGGAAGGCAAAAAAAAAGAATAACTTACTTTTGATAAGCAGGTGTCACCCAAATGGGGTTTTCTTCCGCATCTTTTGCGTATCTCAAAATAGCTTCTCTCGGATCCATGTCATCTTTAACAGACTTACTGAGTCCGAGGTTACGAATAACATAAGAACTTAGAGTAGAGCCAGATTGAGCCACTCGACCTCCAGAACCTGCTGTAATGGGCAAATCTGGTCTTCGGGATTTTACAGGATCCGCTCTACATTTAGAAGATACGAGTTAGAATGCTGTAGTACTTAATGTTGACATAAGTCTTAACATATTGGCTGTTCTCAACCAACCTCATTTTAGCTTCTTCCCTCTTCGGATTTTTGGATCGCTCCGTTTTGTACAATGGTAATGAGTTCGGCGTAATGACCACTTTACCATACATATCTTCAACAACTCCCATTGCTTTCTGCCTCTTCGGTCCTTTACCGTGTGCTAAAAGCGCTCCTCTTTGGGACTTCTTAGTGTCGTACAAAATGCCGAATTTGCCACTTGCAAATGTTACCATGATCTGATTGATTCGGTGATGCCAAGCAGTACGGATTGCGATTTCATTAGGGAAGATGTACTCCTTTGCATAGGTGTGAGTTTTTGTGGATAAAAATTGCAAAGTTGAATGAGATATGGACTCATCCTTCGTACGTCCACTTGTACCCACTGGCAATGAAGGAATCAGTAAGTGACGATCGTCTGGACTGTATGAGAGATCAGTTCTGCAAAAACAAAATATATCCATCAATAACAGGTTCTTCGCTCAATGTCAAAGATTATGCTTCAACTTACGTAAAAAACTTCGCTGGATGTCTGCCTACTTCGCTTCTGAAAAGGTATTGTCTCCAATTTCGAATGTCATAAATATTAACAATAGAATCCTCTCCCCTTGACGCAATTTGCAATCCAGAATTGGAGTACACGACGCAAAATATGTCTGTATTTTTCTGATGAGCATTTCTTATAGCCGCTGTCGGTAAAACTAAAGGTTTACGTGTGTCCCACATACAGATGGAACCGTCACTTCCTGCGCCTATAAAGCAGACCCCATCCCTTGAAAAGCAACAAGCTGTTACTCGGTTCTTCAGTCCACCTGCACTTTTTAACTTCACACACGTCTTGTGAGACAATCGATTTTCAACTTCCCACAACCGTACTGTGCTGTAGATTTAAGGTTTTGATTACGTAAATATATAATCCACTGTATTTTATATTAAACCATTGTTGAAGCCTCTACCTGTCGTCAGAAGAAGTCATAAACTCGGATTTGTTCTTTGGATTGAACATTCCACATGTCAAAGCTGCTACGTGACCATTTGTTCTCGCCATATCCACAATATACTGATCTCCTTTTACGCATTCCATTAGTTCGGACCCATCTCTGTTCAGTACTTTTGCCTGCAAGTAGAGGAAGAGCTCATTTTATTCAATATTCTAGTCAACGAGATTGCCAGTAGTATATGTATTACTCAAACATACCTGCGCGCTCCCAGATACAACCAGAACTGTTTCGCCATTGCTCGAAAAACTGACACTCTTGATAGGATGGCTAAATAAAACAATTTGTACTGTCACGTCAGCTTTCATAATTACCACAATAGATTGAACATAAATCCATACTTTTCACATGGTTTAGTAGTCCTAAATGCATGCTTGTTCCTGAGTCCAGTGAAATCCCATAACTTCACTTCATAGTCTAGCGACCCTGTAGCAAATCTTGTTGCCGTTGGGTCGACGCTGAGCGCAGTTACAGGTCTGACTCCGTGTTCCATATCGAGCTTGTACTCAAGCGGGAATTTTTTCTCTGCCTCTGTGTCACTACCAACAATTTCACGTTAAATTGTGGATTTTTT
>JAQGAB010003088.1:0-10347 GCA_034696565.1 Isotomurus graminis
AAGTTGGACATTGTCAAATTACCCTATGTACCCAGAATCTTCATACCAGGTTTACCACTCTGACCATATCATTGTGAATGTTAATGGGTTCTGAATGCATTAAAACAACTACACAAGGCTTAGAATGATCTATTGTGGTGAATACTTTTGTACATTGTTTTAATATCGGGTAAGAGAACGCGGGTTAACTAATTAATACAACATTCACTGAATGAAGAACTCGGGATCTTCGCTCCAGTACAACCTCTAAGATGAAATTAACCTCCAACGATCTTCGGTGAAAGTGGAATAAAAAATGTCAGAATATTCTGAGTAGTCTAACAATTAACAAACTTTTCGTGAGAAGCAATAACGGGACAAAGTGAGTCTTCCCAACTTTAACTTCTTAGAAGTACACTTTGAAAAGTTGGAGGCACAGGGTATCAAGAGTCGGTGTGCCTAAACGACGAGAATATTGGACGGAGGAACAAAGAGTAACAGCAACAGTCTCAACTTACCTCACTAATGTCCATTCTGTTCTGACTTCTGACTAAATAAGATCCAATTTATTACACGCAAAAATTAAAATCAACATACAATGATTAATTTACGTTAAGATTATTATTAGGATGACATACTGATAAACAGTTAAGCAGAGTTAATTGAGTTTAAACTGCTCACTAGTCACTCACTCAGTGGAGAGAAATTCAGACATATTTTTGCTAAGGAAACATCATTCACCTGTTCATGTCGTGTGTGTTACTTATTCATACTCAGTTGTTCGTATTTACACTCAATAGAAGCCGAATTAAGGTTTAACTGTGTTGCATTCCTCTGAGCACTTAGGTAAGTTATGAAAACGATATAGTAACCCAAACTGTACTGCCCTTGGCTTCAGGTAAATCATACCTGGACATAACATTTAATAATGGTTTACAAACAAAGAAGATGTTGGAAGCTATGATAAGCACTGCTTCCCATTCAATGCATCTCCTGGTGAAGTGAATTCATAGTTTCCTAAAATGCCAGCCGTAAAGAAAGAAATACTTTAATTCAGACTTGAACTCATCTTTCGTAATTTATTCTTTTCTCACTGGCGAAGCAGAAACCGCCTCCTCAACCTGCAAAGTAAATTGACGAACATTCAAATGTTATCAGTTTCATGTCAATAGATTCTAAAACATCATGTCAGTGGCACGTGGCAGGATGGACAGATTTATATTTGTAAGACTCAGGAACGGAAAGGCGAGTCAGAAAGGGAAAGACGAGTCCTAGTGATGTTTGAGATTTTATGGGGATTCATGTAATATTGATTTTATTTGCAGTGCACTCACATCAGCCATATGTGTCACTATTGAGTACGACTTCTTCTCATCTTTACATTGCCATTAGGCTTTATTCACAGCAGCTGCCAAACTAATCTCATGGGTCTTGGAAATACAGATTAAGTAATGCATTTCATGATAACCAAGTAATTTATTAAAGTAAAGATATTTCTTTCCAGGCGTTTTTGAAGGAGAGTTGTGGCTTGTGAAGCCAAATTTCAAAGGCATAAGATTGATCCAATTATTAAGATGTAAAACCAGTCAAGTTCAAATTCATTGTAGATCAAATTATTAAGTGAGTAACTGAACACAATTTCCATATCGTCAACCAACGATGAAAGTTTATACGTTTACACAGCCGAAATTGAACTTTGATGCACGTTGACTTGATCCAAAATCTCTTTGGATAGTAAATCAGTGTGGACTTTATTGTAAATTCATATTTTATTAGTCTGCTTTTGTCAGATAAGAATTCGTTGCAGATGTGCTTCAAGGACTTCCAGGAATTATTTGTAATATAAAAAGGACTATTCATAAATATTCTAACCTTATGACAAAAACATTAATGGCACTTCAGGTGATTGCAGAATCTTCCAGGAAATGGCTTAGGGACATTGGACGTTAGTACAAGAAATTCGAAATAATATCTTTTGCATTTCGGAATAATGTCGACAGTACCTGAATTAATTCTGACCTTTTCTGCTCACCTTTTCACGATTCCTTCTCCTCTAATTGTTTTTATTCGGGAAGCTCCATGTGATATCATAATTATTTACTGCAGTGCGACTCACCTGCCAGAACACACACAACGGATTAAGTTACTAATCAGGAATTGGTGTATCATCCAATCTACTTGTACCTGTTATGATTGGTTACATGAAAAGCTTATCCAGAAACATCAGATCCTAGTACTGTTTATCCATCAGAGTTCAATCACATGAGAGTCTTCGTCTTCACTGTGTTGCTCTTGTAAGGCTACAATTGATTTTGCTAATGAGGAGTAGCACTTAAATAAATTAAAAGTAAATCAATCAATAATTTAATTAATATGTTGACCCTACTCGGCTTTTACATTACTTCAAGTGTTTTCTACAGAACCATATCAATCCAGATGGGCGGTTTCGGTTGTCTCTAATTAACATAAGCCCTGAAGTTTAAGTTACAATTTATTATTCATGAATATCAAATAACCAATCAACGACCAAATCGTACAACTGTAAGTGCAAGAGGACTGTGACTGTCCCAAGCACTGTGGCTTATACAGCCACACACTCATTTACCTATTCTTTACCTTTTCTCCCCGCATATCAATTATTGTTCTGCTCGAGTCATTGTCCCTCGAGCCTATAAATACGAGCTGTGCTCGTACAGATCTCTCTCTTATCTTCTTGTCCTGAGACTGGTGACTGGACAACAACTATGAATGATCTACTTATACTAACCTAAACTTACAGAGGTCTGCGACGGACCTCCGCGTTCCCTGAGACTGGTGACGCGTTCTAATAATCCTATGGTTTGTTAGGATTTCCGAATTCGTAGAATAAATATTATTATTATTTCACATAACTAAAAACCAACGTCTCACGTAGAGAGTTTGCTTTCTTCCTTCTTTCTACGCCAAAACACTCTACACAACACTTCACCTCCGTCCACCAACAAGCTTTAACTTTTCGTCGAATACTTTCAGTGTATTACTATCCTACAACAAATTGTATTTCTTCCTGTAACTATTACGTTTTTCGCTAAACTAGTTAAGCCAATAAAAATTCTCTTTTTAAAGATTGAGACAACATGTTAAGTCATAAACGATGGACAAATGAAGTAATTACTAATATAAACTAAAGAGTACTGTACCGCATAGATCCCAACAGATGACGACTTATTTGTCATTTGCCTTTACCCTCAACAGTTATGGGCTTTTTAAAATAAAGCTTATTCATTTAACACAATCTCTTTGTTTTTTGAAGCCTTGTTAGTACCCACCCGTTCTTAAATCTCGACAAAAAAGTTAACATTATTTTACAAAAGACCAAACAAAACGAGCATAAGTAGCTTACAATGACTTAACATGGGTCCTAGTACTGGAATAGAAATAGATTATAAGGCAGGCATTAAAGGCAGAAGTATTATTAGTTCCACCAAACAAAGATCTTATTTGTTTATGACAAGATTTTGCGCTTTTCAGTTGATATGTCGGTAAAGTAAATCAAACGAATCAAGGATGTAAAAATCAGTCAAGCTTGTGTAATTTCAAAGACCCTGGATGTATGCTAATAGTGTTTAAACAAAGGCGAAGAGTGAAATGTCCCTACCCGCCTTGTTTCTATTTCAATTAAGATATTTTTGATCGTGTTGCAAAGACTCTTGTCATCACATGGGAGTCCCTGTTTCATTAAATTCCTACTCAACTCATTTTGAACTTCTTGTGCTTGGCAAAACTTACATCAATAATAATAGTTCAAAATAGTTGGAGCTCGCATAATTGGGAGAGGCAACACAAATACGATCGCTTAGCTTAGAACCTTTGGCTCTGGTAAGGAATTTTTGATTGAAGTACAAGTTTGTGAATTTCATTAAAGAAAGAACTTTGAAAAATATTACATTGTACTTAAAGCTGACTCGTCTACAGAAAATTCATCAAAATGAATGTATTTGACTGTTTTAAACTAGCCGTGATTGTCATTGTTCTTAAATACTTGGTTTTAATCAATCAATATGTTTTGATTATGAAGCGGCCATTAATTGCTTTTCATTATAGTGATGCTCTCAATAAAGATAAACAATTTGAGAATTAACATAATCCAATTTAAGATGTCTGTCTACACGTCTAACCTATTATTTTAATTGATTGGAAGATGGTCTTTCACTCCTACTGTAGATCACTTGTCGTATATCCATAAGCAGCAATCGCCAAATATCAGTTTTGTTCATCTCTTACAGTCACTGACTGTGGGTTGACAGTGTAAATATTATCACCCCTTCAATAAAATCCGATTTAGAAGATTAAGGAATTACTATGCGACTTTCTTTATAACAGGGCGGTAGCTGGCATAAAATGTGGTAGACCGAAATCAAATGAAACGCAGTGATGGACCTCGAGTCATATTTTTTAAAATCTGTTCCAATGAACTTATTCAAAAACCGTTTTCACAGGCGTTTCTTGAAATAAATGTAGAATAATTCCTGAAAAAATTTCCAAAATCTGAAACACCGAATTCGGGTTTTTGAAAACACCGAATTCACTATAACTCGGTCATTATAAATAATTTTGGATCGGATCGGAATTTGGATTTTGGTACTCTTCGGTGCCCGATTTAGCCCCGTTCCTGTTTCCTGCGCATCATGAAATTTCAGTACGTCTAATGAAATACTTACATTGATCTTATATAACAATTTCATGATGCGCAGGTAACAGGAACCGGGCTAAATCGGGCACCGAAGAGTACCCGGGTATTTGCCATTTTTTTGAACTTTTCGGTTTTTTTGAAACGGCATTACGTTTGTCATAAGTTTTAAGGGGAATGTTGTTTTGGAAGTTTTCCAAAATTATTTATAATAACCGAGTTATAGTGAATTCGGGGTTTAAAAAGTCCCGAATTCGGTGTTTCGGATTTCGGAAATTTTTTCAGGAATCATTCTACATGTTCTTGTAGGAACTCCTGTGAAAACGGTTTTTTAATAATTTCATTTTAACAGGGTTAACACCGATTGTAAAATATGACTTTTTTCTACCACATACATTTCATTTGATTTCGGTCGGTACGTAATATGCGGAATTTGCGACCTCCCAGCCGCACCTCCAATTACCTCCACTCCAGTGGTGCATGGTGAGGCGACTGAGTGTCCACCGTGTAATCAAACTTCCCTTCGCTCTTGTCGCCTGACTTCCCCCACCTGCCACAAATAAATTAAAGTCAAATCCCTCACTCATTTCCCACGTGACGAGTACCTCCAAGTCCGTTCGACCGTTAACCCCCTCAAATTCTAAGCAAACTCCGTACACGGATTGGGAGAGGGACGACCATAACTTCTGAACTCTTCAATCATGCGCCAAACTCCCATCGTCTAAACAATCAGAGTAGGTTGGTTAGGATGACGCGCGATGGAGGAAAGCAGGGTTACCTTTTCTACGTCAAACGCCTTCTGTCCTCCCAACTTCCAGACAGACATCTTAACTAATCTCCCCAAAGATCCCTCAACTTCCTCCAGTCGTCTCTTCAGCTCAGCGCCTTCACTCTCAGCAGCGACGCCACAACTCCTCGAATTCTCCTTCACTTTACTCACCTCCACAGACGTCGCCGTCTCCAAGTTAATCAGCAACTGACGAGTTTCCTCCGCGCGCTGTCCTTTCTCCTCTGCCATCGACGTCAACTGCTTCCCCAACTGTCCCTTCAGCAACTCGACTTCTCTCCGCAGTTCCTCCTCCCCCAAAGCGGAGTTCCTTCCAGCCGCGCCACCCGATTCTCCAGCCGTAGTTTCTCACTTTCCAGCTTCCCCAGCCGCTCCTGTGCTTCCTTAGACACTTGGCACTTGAATTTATCCGCTCCTACCGATTTGGTGATGGTCGGCTTGCTTAGCCTGTCGAACACAGAACAATCCTCGACGTAAGCTCGGGTCTGTCGTTGTTCTGGAGCGCTGCACCAACCCGAAAGAACGTAACTGCTGATCATGGACAATACAAGAACACCCGACGGACTCATCCCTGCAGAAATATATTAAGCCAACTCTTGTTAAGTCACTGGAATCTTCACTTTCACCCCAGACACTCCAACGGTCACTCCGCCAGTGTTTGTGCAGCTCAGCTCTCGTAAATCCCGACTTATGTTGCAATGGCCGCCAGGCAAACATTTATTAACCCCAAACGTTTTGTGGAAAGCGTCCAACGGAATTAAAAACGTCGTGGGGTTAGAAAAAACGTATTTCTGCGGATACGGATTAACCAGAAGAAGGGAACTTGCAAGACTCCAACGAATAATCTGAAGATTAACACAAACCACACGAAATTTCCTGACTCAAGCCCCATCGGATTTCCTTCCCAAAGGCACCTCATCCCCGCTCCGTAATTCTCAGAGGAATTAACGTTTGGTACCTCCTCTCCAGCCCCAGCCGATGGAATGATTAGAATTGCTGTATATCAACGCAAAGGAAACAAACAAGCATCCCAATGCAATAAAATTGACCTTCAATACAACATCAGTCGCTTTACCGTCGCCCTGGTGAGTTCAAATGGATCTACAGATTTCAAACGGTTTCTACTTTTGTCCCTTCTCAAGCCTCACCTAAGTTTTTCGTTTAACCAGATATTTTTATGAAAGTGTTTGTAAGTAATACTTTATTCAACATGTGCTTGGAATTATTTACATATGACACCTATAGAAACTCTTTATTGAATGGCATAAGCCACCATACAAACAAGATAATTAATCTGGTTTTACAAGAAACAGTAAAATATGAATCGCGGCTTTCATTTTAAGCAGGAACTCGGAAACTCCGTTTGTTCAATATTAAACCAATATTAAATTTTGGTGCTTTCTGTAGGATTTTAATTGGTTAGAAGAAACGGAAATCGGGAGAAGTCAATGGAATGAATATTTTATTAAATTTTTATGAGTTGTTAATTTTACTAACACAATTCTTTTATTTTCATTAAACAGAAATTAATGTTTGAAAAGAAATTTGAAACCCGGATTCTCAAATTTGAAAACCATCAATTTTTAATTGAAGTCTTTTGCGTCAGAATTTAGCGTGGTCACAAAATAGAACACATGATTTAGTATTTCTCGGACATTCAAATAATATTTCTCTACAGTCAAGATACACAAATATAAAAGTGTTCTACAATGAAATAGAGAAAATTGATTTTTCAATTCATATATCAGCAACTTATCAATCAGTGTTCTAAAGAAAAATTGAGCTACATTAAACCGCAATGACGGTTTAGAAATGCAAACCTAAACAAATTTATGTGTAATCTGTGTTTGATTACGCTAGAAAAAATTCTATCTGGTAACTCGCTGTCGTAATCTCCACCAACATAAAATAATCCCTAACCTCCTTCTCCGACTTATTTCTAAAACAAATACAAATAAAGTAGGGAATATAAAGAGCGCTCCACACACAGAAAATATAGGAACCAAGTTTATGAGCGACGCATACAAACTAAGTCGTTTTGTTTTAGTTAGAGTGACATTTTCTCTGAACTTTGTTTTGTAGAATGACAATGATTTTTCACTACTTTTAACAATGCCACTAGCCAAAACGTTTGTTGCCAATTTCGTCATGTAATGAGCGTACGGGTTTGCAAAGAGAAACATTTCTGAAACTTCACCAAGCACGGGTTTCATTAGGTGGCATTCCATCCTAACTTTATCAGTATTTAAACTGATTACATGAAATTGGATAAGTTCGAATAAAACATTAATCGAGTGTTTACGATCAACGACAAACAACGAAACCTTATTTGATTTGGACATTCTCTTGACTATGGTAACTAAAGTATCTACAGATATATTAAGCTTCAATCGATTTTCCTTCGAGATAGATCTATTAAGCTGATCCGCTACAAAACCCGTGTCAATGCTAAATGTGTACCCGTTTTTTATTAACTCATCTGGGCTTTGAAATGTCCGTTTAGGCGTTGGACTAATAAAATAACTTGTAATAAATTCCTTGTAGTACGACGTAACTATGAGAGCTAAGAATGTGAGTGACAGTGTAGGCAAATTGTTTATGCGGTTTTCTTGACCAATAAGAGCTGCATAAGTTGTGAAGCTTTCCCGCGCGATCCTTTGGAGAAACGATTTGAGGCATGTTGTATCGGACAGTGCAACGGCGATTGAATACAGAACGAGAGAAACGATCAAAGCAACCCAAATTTCAATTTGATATGGCGCCCAAAGCGCCCGAAATTGAATGACTGCAGTTGAACTTTCATTGGTACAATAAATAAGTTTTCCTACACGGAAGTCTCCAGCTGTTGTCGTCTTGTTTCCGTCGTGGTTAGAATAATCCATGTATTCAATATGTGGCATAAGATTTATGTTTGAATGCCTTCTCCACTTAGGAATTGTGAAGTTAAAAGTGTCGAGGAAACTCATAAGAAGCACAACTATCCCGTTGCACTCAGCAATGTATCTGCGGTTTCGACTTAGTCTACCCAACTTGCAATTCTCAATTGATTGACTTACCAAGTAGAAATCTGGGTATTCGATCTGAAGCTGAGGAAACAGTGCACGGAAATCCGGAAGAAGAAACGGATCTTTAAATACATTAAATGCATATCCACCGCTCATCTTATACACGCTTAACACTTGGCTGTTCGGCACGAGTAAAAATAAAGAATTGGAATCCTCATATCGGACGTAGAAACGAAAGGAGGATAAGTAAGGGGCAGCATGGGGAAGTATTGTAAACCTAAAAGAAATGTTGGGAAGTTTTAAAATCGCTATTGAGTGAGGTGGAGGTCGTTTGGCAAAATCATCGACAAATTTCATTTGGTTAATTAAATGCGTTTCGTAATTTTTAAGAATGTTACGTGACGATCCAAAAAGGTGAAAGATTCTGAAAGAACAGGTTTCTCTGTGGCCGAGAGGATAAGGTGACCAGGGATGAGATTGCAATGTGTAAGTCCCGTAGTCTTTGTTGCTCTGCAGAAATTTTTCATGTCTTTCGGGAATAACCGCATATGAAAAATAATGAATAACACACGTCGATTCAAATGATTTTGTGGGAAGTTTGAGGTCCAAAGAAACTAAAGTTTCATCTCCACTGGTTACACTAAAATTAATAACAAAATATACAATAGTTCTCCACATATTAAAATCGATGCTAGTTATGCCCTTGCAAAAGAATAAATGTGTCAATGTCAAGTTCATTTTTGTTTGGTTGTAGTCACCGGGGTGACCAGATTTGCACACACAATAATTATATATTTCCATTTAATCAAATGCTGTCCGCTGTCCTGTTATTACTCTTGATTACAGAACACAAATAAGTTCACAGATAAGTATACACATGTTTGATTGAAAATTTTTTCATCGGACAATTCTGACACTTGTTTCAATTAAGGAGCAGACAGCCCTCTGTCCAACAGTGAAGCCCAACATTTTAACGAATCTACGAAAAGCTAAATACTTCCGTCACTAAAGACTTCAGTAACTATAATTCGCATCATTTGGGTACTTAGATATTCAGTCAGAAATTCGATAGGTCATACATTTAGCAAAGATGCACTCCAAAAAAACCTAATTCCGTGCGAAACACCTTGGATAATAATTATTCAGTTCGTTAAAACTGATGTACGCAGATATGATAGAAAGTCACACTGATTGAAGATGAGTAGCACTAACCAGCAAGTATCTCGTTTGCCATTACAATGAATTTCCTTAATATATGACAATTTAAGTTAAGCACATATTAGTTGAACGCTCCCTGGTACCTCTTGTGAAATTTACAAATAATAAACTAAAATGTTTTGGGCTAAATTATAAATGTGGTAAGAATGTATGGTTATAAAAACCGAATATTTCTTGACAGACCTGTACGATTCCTTGCAAATTTCGCTCAAGATGTTTCAAAAAACACGCAATAATTCAGCATTAACTGACATGAAAACACAACCAGGAGAAATGAGTTTTTTATTCTAACAAGTTCTCAACCACTGTTCAAACGTTTATTTATTACACAATATAGAAACATTATTGTAGTTACATAGAACGTTTAACATCACAACGATTTGTATACGACATTGATATTTTGTTCAAAAACGGGCTATAAACCTTCTTAAAAAACATTCTGAGTTTAAACTTGTGTCGTCATCTCACCGCGACGTGAAGCTTTTTACTCTTCTGATCAGGAATTTGTCCCTAGTACTTACTTACAATGGAATTACTTGATTGAGGTTCACTGGAATGACGATCTGTTACTATAAATGTGCACACTGACCGCCAACTTTAGGTTTTTGAGAAGTTGTAGCGGCCCATACGCAGTTTTGAGTAAGAAAATGAAGGAGGAACGCGCGACGATGCAAGCTGTGAAGTAAGTG
>JAQGAB010003089.1:0-10346 GCA_034696565.1 Isotomurus graminis
CAACTTCATAAATGAAGATTACTTCAACAAGGTTGTGTACTTTTGGTAGCTGTGTGTGTGTGCAGTTATGCAAAAATTCTCAATATTGATTGTTTACAGTAACAGTAATTTTGCATTTCGATTAGAGGAAATTGGATTTCGTTGCGAGTAAAGGTTGCATTATTATGACACATGAACGTGTGTGTACATGAGTAACACAGTGACATGAATGAAATAACTATTTATTTAGAATTGAGTATTCTGTGAAAGACGCAGGTTTAGCTGTCATTGCCCTGCCTGGTACACTAATAACTGATGTGAGTGTTATCTCATAGAAGCGAAATAGTTGTGAAGTACCTCGTAAGAATTATTAAACGATCGTTTAAAAGGTTGTCAAAAAGTTTGAGCATGATGATAAATTATGGATGGGTTTGTATAAGTCAAGATGTGTGTGAGTCAGTAGAGAATAAGGGTAAGATCGTATTCTCAAGTGAAAGGTGCTTTCACCTAGGACCTTCCTACACTACGCAGTCTACCTTCAGTATATATACCTACATAAATTAAATCTGGTTAAGTTAGTTATATAACTTAAGTTGTAAAATATAACTCAATAAAGAACACGGGACTTTTACTTTTGGGAGAAAGTCTGGTGGAAAACTTTGGCCACCTCAAAGTCTTGAATTTCTTTGTGTAAGATGAGCGTGTGTGGTTTCACAAGGAAATGGAGAGATGACCAGAGAAGGTTCTTTTCTTGAAAGGCATGTATAGAGAAAGTTGAGGAGGTTTCACTTATTTCACTACCGCTTGGACTTGTTCTTTTACAAATGGTTAGTTTTGGTTTTGGCTGTGTGTAATAGTGTAATATGTGTGTGTGTGGTAGGGACATAACCACAAGAGACATTTGTCATGCCTAACTTACCGTTCAGTTTCTGGCAGGGGAAAGCCATCTAAGGTCCACTGGAATTGTGGTGGAGGATTTCCAACCGCAGTGCACTTTAAGGAAACGGACGGACCTGGTTGGATTGTTTGATCTGAGAAGCGATACACTAGTTCTGGCAGGATGGCTGTGGAAAGTTCATGGGAAAAATAAAAGTTATCATAAATTCATCTCAGTGTCAGGTATATTGGGCCATTCGCATCTTTACTGATTGTGTCTATATGCTAAAAGGAAAGGAGATAAGGAGAGGGACCGTTTTTGAAAGTGATAGTCGATAATCAAATAGGGTCATTAGGTTTTCCATAGTCCGAGAAACAGTATATAGCCTCCTACTGCTGCGTGATAGGTTGAAGTTTGAACTTACATCCAAGCCGTAGCTGAGCAGAATCTTGGGCAGAATACATATCGTTGTGTGCGTAGCACTGGTACATTCCAGCATCGTCTGGTCGTATTGATGTGACCTTTAGCGTATCTTTCGGAGCAATAACGAACCTGAAACCAGATGTGTGAGTGTGTAGTCACTTAATTCATATTAGTTTAAATGAAAGAGTAAATATATTTACAACAAGAGAGTGAGTTACATACCTAAGACTACTGCTAGGACCTATACTATCAGGAACTATTTTCTTCCCATTTCTGTACCAATCAATGGAAGAAATGGGACTCCCGGAAACGAGACATCTGAAAGTTGCTCCTCGACCCACATCCACAATTTGGGTGCTGGGAGTGACTTGAACTCGTAAAGGAACTGAAATCACAGAGTAATATTATTAATTACACTGTGAAAAGTATGGTAATTAGAGTGACAGTGAGATGAATCCAGTTAAATCCTTGAGGTACGATTCTTTCCAAAATCACACCGAGTCTAAACCACAATTCCACAATATATGCGGCGTAGCGATAGTTAAATCCCCGAGGTAATTTACAATTAATTGAATGACTTCAAAATGCTCTGCTTTTAGACAGATTGCCTCGGAAAGATTGATAAACTCATGTAAAGTTGGCAATGAAATGGGAGTTCGATGAAAATTTGCAACGAGCTTTGTGGGAGAAAGAAGCAAGACAGGGTGTAGTACTTAAACCCGCTTTTAGTGTACCCGTGGGTCTAATGTGTTTGTTTGACAGGAGAAATTGTTTTTCTCCACTCGATTTGTGAAGTAAACAGAACATAATTTTTGGAGCTTTTAGTATGACTTCTATCTCTAAATTTCCCTAGGAGTCTTTTTGCTACACTAATGCTTACTTGACATTCTCTGCAAATACTGTTACGTATAAGGCTGATTCAACTCCCAGTCTGTCTGTTGCTTTCTCCATTTTACGTTTGGTTGACGTGAAATGCCCGTCCGTCAAGTGCAGAATGCAGAATGTATTAATACTCAGTGACTGAATGTTATGTACACATAATTGGGTTAAGCTGACGATTTGTCAAAATCAAACATACACAGAGTATGTAGGAAGCATGTGAAAGGAAGTTAGAGATTTTTTATGATTGTAGAAAACTGTCAGTTTTGTAGAAGATTAATGGTGGGTAAAAATTATTTTTGCGAATATTTGCTCCCCATTTGTTTGCTAGATGTGATTTTTATGATAAAACTGTTCATGCCACAAGTTGCCAAAACATGATTTTGCAATAAACTTAATGAAACTGTGTGCAGTGAAAGAACAACTCAGTTTATATCGTTCAGCCAGAATAATTGATTTCACAAGTTGAGGAAGCCCAATAATAAGAATTGCGTGTATACGTTTTGTTTCAAGCAGTGTGATTTTTGGGCTTCAAGTCAGAAATATGTTTACCTTGTGGAGAAAGCATACACGAATTTTGTGTCATACATGTTCAGCACATTAACTTCTAATGAAACATTGTAAAGTTTGGCGTAAGAGAGAAAGTAGTGAGACGAGGAAAAACTTTTCCCGTTAAAGATTTTAATTCAGCGTGTGGGTGAATTAGGTTTACTTGTCCTTATATTGTATTCACCACAAATACGCATTTCATATTATTTTGAGAGTGCTAGTTATGTATGGTACGTATAAGTTGTAAGTAGGTAAGTTGATCATATACACTCACCATAAACGTGAAGCTGTACCCGCACAACTTCCTGGGAAAGGGAATTATTGACTCGACAGACAAAGACTCCAGTGTCCTCAGCTCTGACTTGAGTCAGAAGAATAGGTCCCAAATGAGATGGATTTCGCATCTTTCCCACCAACAAATCACTTAATATTCCATCGCGCTCTCGGAACCACCTTCATATTCATCCGCACAGGAAGTGAGAAGGGGCACATATAAAGGAGAAAGAGAGAACAAATCCCACATCAGAATGAATAACTTAAATGAGGAGTACCTAGAGGCACACACACACACGAACTTTTTCGGCGTAGTTGCTGCTACCCATTCGTATATGCTTAAGATTAGTATGAAGAGACTCATTCAACGATTCTACGGAATCTCTTAGGTGCTATGGGATATCTAGAAGCAGCGTCTCTCCAAAGACAACTGGAATTCTCAGCCCATAACTAACTTAAGACGATAGAAAAGAGATTGGAGCAGTACTACCCAGTGATACACTGAGAGGTTGTAAGTTACCCAAGTATAACACATTTCAGAGATCAGAGAAGAAATGAACTAGAGCAAAAAAAGAATATCTGTTCGCTCACCACTGGGAATTGAATGTACAGAGAAGAAAGCTAATTTGAATTTAAGTGAAGTCAGGAAGTTTGGTCTAAAATCATAATAATTTTTCATCCTTCTTTCAACTTGTTCTGTCTGTTCTGGAAGTAAATCAAATGTCTGTCTCTCTACTCGTTCTTCGTGTTGTGAGGAGAGTAATAATGTAAAGGAGCTGAGATTCAAGATTTTCTCTTGTGTCTCTCTGTGCCTTGTGTACACTATTATTCCGGGGCATCTTTTACGGGGAAAGGAGAGAGAGAAAGAGAAAGAAGCTTTTGCTTTAAGACAAAATATTACATGTTGAATCAAGTTCTGAATGCAAATTAGAGACATAAGTTATCATCTTCTGCTACCTCAACTGTTTTAGAAGAAGGCATAATGTAGGGAGTTGCATATTTCTCGTGGCTATGTAGGTACCTCCATGACTATTACCGTTACACATGGCTTCACTTCAAAGATGATACTTTGCAGAATAGTAGAAGTGGAGTAGCAGAAGAAGACTTAGAGTCAGCTTGGCCTGGTTCCCTTATTACAATTCCCTTAAATATTCCTTCAATTCAGGCAGGGCAGACTTCACTCATATTATTATAGTTGCCTCCTACCTTTCACCTGCCTATTAGGCCAACACGAAAGCTGAATATCAATCCTTTTGGAATTGGATACTGAAATAGAATACTGAGCTACTCTTTCCAGACAATCACGTCCGCCTAATGCTGACTTGACTTGAGTGACGTGACGTGAGGCTGAATGCATTAGTGGTGATGCCAGGCTTACAGCTTAGCTATCTCTAGTCTAGGTATTGTTGTAAGGAGGAGGTTTACTACAGCTCTAGAGTCATTAGCTGATATGCGTTCTATGGGCTCCCTGAGGAAGAGAAAGCTCTCAGAATCTCTATTAATGATTTTGAAATGGTTCTTCTGACTTACGAATAATTTGGAGGAGGATTTCCTTGAGCAAGACACGGCAGATAAATATCTTCACCAGATTTGGCCCTTATCGCAGTCTCCTTCGGTACTTCTAGCCTGATGGATTCCAGTCCTGAAGATTCTGTAAAGCAATTAAGCAATTGTACCATTAAAGGCGGATGTTAACGATAATGGCCTATTTAATGCTGTAATGTACAGTATTGGCATAATGATGCATGTTCGCAGAAGAATGACGGGCATGTTTGCTTTCGGGTGTTTTAGGGGAAAGAGTAGTTCAATTAGAGTTTTAAACATCCATTTGGCTTTACTGCTTGTCCACGCAAAGACGAATAGCCACCAAGAAATTCGTATTTATTTGTAACTTCTGACAAAAAATTGTGCAAGTCTGGGAGGATTTTAAGTAGAGGAGTGCCCTTCTTGCACTCATTATCTTGACAGAACTTCTTCGTGCTATCAGCTTTTCTGAGTCGTTAAAGCATAACGCACTTTCCTCGTTGTTCAAGGAACTTTCCCTTATCTCTTCTTACTCTGCTATATCACTTATAAAGTTAATGTGCTAGCGTTGTGCTCTCAGAAAAATAACTAAAATTATGCGACACGGGGGAAAAAGTAGCCTTCATTCTTTCTCCTTCTTTGGTCTCGAAATCCCTTTGTACATGACAAAAGATAGACAAAGTTGATGATAATTAACCAAGAGCCTGTCTTGGCTGGGTTCTTTAGTTGGAATCCACTAAGAGACATTTTATCCTATGAGAAGGAGCTTGCTTGTATCTCGAAAAGTCAACATATAACAAAAGATTTGGTGGCACAACCGGAAGTTGTAAGTTGAGTTGAATCCGCCAACGAGAAACTGCAACTTTCAGTTGAATACAAAACCCGAGAAAGTAGTTTCCTCAAGAGAAGTCGGAATAAAATTCAAGGATGAGAATAGCTGAAATAATAATGTTTGTCGGGATTTTTTTATTTCTGTGAGAATTGTAGGAGGAATTCAGGATTTGAAGAAAGCAATGGCTGGTGAAAAAACCAGGCAAAGTTGTTGAGTACCGGAACGCTTGCTGGATGATAAAGATAGGAAGAGATATGAAATGGGGAAAGCAAAAATTCAATGGTACTGTGTGTTATAAAAACGTCGTCCCAAACCATGAAGCTGTTCTTCAGGCAAGTTTTTACTTCTAATCTTATTCCTCTCCGATTCAACACGTGCAGATGGAGAAAAGTAACATCCTGTTGGAAAAAGTAAAAATTGAACTCGTTGGGTAGATTCGAGGAAGACAGAGAAAACTCGTCTTCCGGCGTGCCTGAGAGTCGAGAGAGTATGATTATTCAGCTAATTTTTCTCTTTCAGTGGCATCCTGACTTTAAGTAAGTAGTTGAAGAGTTGAACCGCATCATTATGGAAAGGAAATGCATCACTGTGCACAAATCACTCATCTTCTTTCTTCTCCAGCTACTTAATATTTAAAAAAACTTCTATATAGATCAGTATTTATAATAAACTCGTAGAGATATTTTAGAAAGCCTCCTAAGTATTTGTAAATTATGCAATAATGAAGTTATCCACCTAAAAGCAAACGAGCCTTAGCATCTTTTATTGCATGAAGCTACTTCAATGAAGCGAAGGACTGTCACGGCAAGAATGCGTAGAATAAGGCCGCATGATTGGATTACACAACTTGTAACTAATTCATGTAACTTTTAAACATCTTATGCTCTATAGTCACGCGAAGTTTGACTTTGCAACCTTCAGCATTTTGGAATTTCAAGGTAATCCTCATGTTCTTTCCCTCTTCAGTTCACTCACAAGGGCCCTTTGAAGCAATAAAGGAAATTGTCTGAAACAGACATTATGTATTCGAGTGATTTTTCGTTTTAATATAAATGAAAATACTATTTAATGTCTTCCATGATTTTTCAGTACAGTAAGCAAGCATGCATCGATGAGAAATTGACGGTGCCATGAACTTGGGCAATGGAAAGGATCGAATTATGACGAGTGGCACGAAGTTTTCAGCTGAGCAGCGCCTTCTCCTATAGATAAGCTAACAAGGCGAGAGAAAGATGTAATTGTGATTGACAACCTGTCAAACCCACATCCTCTTGGAGAAACCATTCATAAGTAAGGAGACTGGATGAAAAGTCAAAGTCTATTTTGTACGACTTCATTCTTTGCTACTTCAGCAGTGTCCATTGGAATGCATCGAAGCTTACGTGTAGCGAAAGTTAAGCTTCAATGGAAATGAGCATCTCTCACTCAGCTTAGAACTTCCTCGAAAGATGATTTGAAGGGAAAGCTTTTCTTATTCTGCCTTAGATGAGGTGGTTTGGATGACGGGAGTACTTTGGTGGCGTGCACTCAGTTGCATATGAACTAATCAAGGTCCAAAGGGACTTGTCGTGTGCATTCTCAAATTCTGATCACGTCTGTTTCTCTCCGTCAAGCTATCAAGAATTCTCAAAGGCTGAGTGAAGTAGCAAAAGAAATCGAACCGATTTCTACTCCCTCCCCTTCTTTCCTTTATTCATCCGGAGTTCATAGCTTATCATCAAAAACGCAGTTGTATTCTTGATTCTAAAAAATGCGTCAAGTGTAAGGAAGTAGAAGGAGTATATGTGTATGTAAAACTTTCTTACGTACACTGTGGCTAAATTACCTTTCGCTTGTGCGGACACACACATTCACATCCAAATAATCCAAGTTATTCTGACAAAAGAGCAATAGTGAATTGTGTGTATGTAGAAGCTCTCGGGTAACAATAATTCTGGATGACGAATGAAAGTTGTAAAATATTTGAAAACTTCCCTGTCAAAAAATCAACAACCTCTGCGGGATAAAAAAAGTCGAGAGTTTGTGGAACAAACTTTGGAAATGCACGCGCGCCTGTGAATTTTGAATATTGTAAATGTGATGGCTGTGCATTAGAAAATGATGCTGTGGGTACGAATCACAAAAGGTCGGGAACAATGCATGGCCGTCCATTGTAGAAAGTTTGGTTCATTTCTATTCAAGCCTAAGTTTGTTTTCGAAACATTTCTGAAATCACATGGAATTTAAAATTGTTGCTCGCACAGGCAGGCGAGATTTTGGGGTTGCAACATTAATGGCAAAGTAAGATCTTCGGGGAAATACAAAGTTAGAATCTATTCTTCCTAGTAATCAGGGTAGTTCATTTTCTCGTTTGCTTTGGTTAAAAACTAATTTAATGTGACATTTCCTGATGAGTGAAAAAGTTTTGTCACGTGCGAAATGTTTTCACCTAAGATGTATTCAGTAATGGAATGACCAATTTTAGACTTCTAGTGTTATGCGGATGTTTTCATAGAAAAATGTTATTAATCTGGTTCGAGAGTATAAAGAATTGCAACAACCTATTCTATCCCCTTATTTTGACTAATATTATACGTGTGTTATACAAGAGAGGTTTGATAGTTGAGTTACCATCTGCGTGCATTGAGATATAGTTTTAGATTAGTGGGTGGAGATACCGCAAGACTTTCACAAGTATAACAGTTTAATCAATAAGAAAAAAGACGAAAAGCAAGTGTTACTGCTTTAGCCTCCACCCAAATGCCCAATGCTCCGTGTGCTCTTTATACACTCTTTCAGTCTCAGTCCCAATATCCCAATTCCCAAACTGGAACGCACAATACAAGGCAGTCAGGCTCCCTCGAGTACAAATTGAGTCAAGTCTGGGTGAGACGACTGCTGGTGAACTAGAAGACTGGAAACTGGGACTTGTCTTTCCTTAATGGAAATCACGTCGAACTTCTTTGTGCTAGGAATTCGGGGTAACCGCAGTCTTGACTGAGTTAGAGATATATGAAACCTTTTAAAAGACTTCTCTTGTTTTACTTCTTAAGAATTCTAGTATTGCAATAAGATGCACCTTAGGGTATCCGTTGTCTTAAAAAACCTTACTTAAGTTGACACGCCTGTTTTATTACAACTGGGTGAATTGTGGTAGTTGTAATTAGCTGCACATAATTTTGCATTCACCCCTTTATTTGCAGAAGAATCTTATCTTATTTCTTCAGCTTATTATGTACGTGACTTCTTAATGCTCACTTGCATAATCTCATACATTTTCTTCTTTTCTCTCGAAAAGTTAGATGAGTTTCCAATGGATTGACACTAAGCACTTGGTTAAAGTCTTGGTGGGTGAGTCTCTTGAAGCCGCACGAGTGATCATTAGTAGTAACATGTGGAGTCCCGAGAAGAGCCCAGTTGAAAGTAAAATATGGTTGATGATGAGGATGGGAAGAGGAATGGAGGTGATTACGGCACTCCTCCTCTTGCCCGTCGTTTAGTAAGGGGATTATACGAAGCTAATCAGTATTGAACAATCGATTGACTCCATAAGGAACCCGGAGAAAACAAACGACTATTATACGAGATTGGTTGGGTTTAAGCTTATTCGGTGAAGGAAAGATTGCTTGCAAGAATACACATACTACACACTTGGCGATCTTACACACATTTCGATAAAAGCATTGCTTTGGCTTTGTGAAGTATGTGGAGCCAAGAGTGATCTAATTGAACGATGAAATCCTTCGGGAGGAAGTGTAAAAAGTATTGAACTACCGAGTAAGGTAGGCACATCGATAACATGTTGGCCTAACACCGTCAATCTTTATGTAAGTTATGTACCAGACTTTCACTTTTAGTTTTGTGTGTGGCTTTTTGGCTGGAAGAGAAAGCAAGGGAAAGTGTAATACCCAATCAACTAATAATAACGAACCATTTGGTGGGATAATACAAGAGAAAGGGAGTTTATGACGAATCAGATGAATGATGCAAGTTCTAACCACTTGATGTCAGAGAAAGTAGGATTAATCCTAAGAGAAAGTCCACAAAATATATTGATTGACGTACCTTTCACGATGATCCGAGAACTTGGGCTGGTTTTTGCTTCATTCGTCAGTTTGTGGAGCGTTCGACATGCATACGACTTGTAACCATCTGCAGCCTCCACGTTGAATACATTCAGGTCACCATTTGGAAGCATTAACCATTTACCTGATGACAAATACAAAGGAAAATTATGTTACGACTTGTTTTATGCTCTAATAGTACGTCAATGTTACGAGTTGTGACGAATGAAAGTAGGACGATGTCGGTTATATGATTTGAACATAATTTTGATGGAATCTTCTACAGACATTTAAGGAGAAAGTGAAATGAATCCGGGGCCAAATATCATGTTTCCTGTGTTCATTTATAACTGAGAGTTGTGTGTAGTGTCACTTGAAGCATCTAAAAGTAATTCGGTGTTGCGAAACCCCAGGACGTAATTAAATTAGTGGAGATATTCTGAGAATTTATCTCCTCCTTACGACTGAACATTCAAGAGGAGGATTCATTACATTCTTGGATTCTTTCTTAACTACTGACGTATCTTGGAAGTTATTTGCCCATATAATCTTACACTGTGTCTTATCCGTAGATATCCTTGTATTTCCAAATAAGATGAGAAGCTCCATTTCACCTTCTATTTATCACGAGCAATGGATTACGTCTTAGTGCTCTATTACCAATACTAAAGACGTATAGTACTTCTCTATTGGAGGCATGTATTGCCATTCCTTTCTTGTCATCATGGTGTATATTTCTTCGTCTAATAGCTCAGCAGCACCAGCACAAGAACTTTTATACTCCATTAAGAAGTGTATAGTAGGAGAGTGTTTTAAGAGTTTGAAAAACTATGGGGAATTGAAATGGGAATGACTAGTCATAAATACAAGAATACGGTGTGATGAAGTCTGAGAAGGAAGATGATCGTGATCACTTGATTCGAATGATCATACAGCGTCCTACAACAATCCCTCTACCTTCTTGGAT
>JAQGAB010003090.1:0-10341 GCA_034696565.1 Isotomurus graminis
TTTAAACTGAGGAAAATGTATGAAAACGTTTATAATGCACAACAGGACAACGCAGCTCCTTGAAGACATGAAGGGAGATTTCTCGAGAACGAATGAGAAAACTATGATGGTGAGTGACATAAGCGAAATCCATATGTAAAGTACGCTGCTAGGTGTGTCTTTGGAAATGCATCGGAAGTACGAAGAATGGAAAGTCGAGGGACAATATTCCAGACATTTCAGAGCCATTATTATGAGAGAAAATTAAATGCCAAACATATCTGGAATGACTTGGAGAAGTGAACAAAGGAGGCTGTAGTAAAAGTGGTTGGCAAAGTTAAGTGGAGATAGAGTGGAATAAAAAGGGTGACACGATGCAAGCAAAGGCTTTCTATCTGACTCAAAGGCACCACCAAATTGACTATAACAGAGAGGATACCTACCCACAACTTTCTCCCTTCTTCTCTAACTACTAACTTTCAGGAGAAGGCAAGTGGGCGACTATTAAAATACCCAGTCTCATTCCTTCTTCTGCTCACATCTTCCTTTTCATACCCATTTCTCAATTATATTTCAATCGCTCTTGACACGAACTTCTTTATTTAACTGCCATCCACACATACCTAAACTCCTCATGGCCCCAGCTCAGCTATTACTATCAAACATCACCCTTAAAAGCATAAGAATATTATTTCCTGCACTATAAAATAGCTCACGAAGCCGTAATATATATAACACCGTATGAATAATATGACAAAGAATTTTTTTCATTAAACCGCAAGTAGAATTCAAACTAGAGGATTTCAAGATAGCAGAATAGTTTATTCTACTACATATCTGTAAAGAACATCATGAATACAAAAGTAAATAAAAAATAGTCTCTGTATAAGCTGCATAGTAGGGTGAAATATTACTGTATAGACATTAACTATCCTGAAATATAAAAATATTACATTAACTGCCAAATTAGTATATTGCGTAAAATTATAACAACAATGGAATATACCTGATCAACTTCCATTACTTCTACAGCCTTTTTCCTTCGTCCTGATGTCTTATTTGTATTTTCAGCTGCAGCTTTTTCCTTTAAAACTTCAATCACCTTTTTTCCTTCGATACGGAAATCTCGCGAAGTACTTAATTTCATGTCAGTCAGCAAGTCAATCTAAAAGTGAATATTGTCATTAGCTAGCTTCATAATAATGTAGTATTTATCCCCAAAGCCCCAAATAATCTTAATAGTTTTTTACATCATATAATGCTTTGACTTTTTTATTCAACACGATGAGTTTTTGTTCGAATTTTTCAATGCGAAACACCAGGTTGGGTACCAGTTTTCCATCTTTAGCAATTTGGCTTTTGGCGAACTTGGCTTTTCCTTTCGCGTTTTCACACTTCTCCCGCTGTATCTTCTGAAAACACATGAATAAAAACATTTTGTGCAATCAATCATCATGAAGTTTAAGGGTTACTGAGATATTTGCGTTTTTTTAGTTTGTAGTTGTGCTATTTCGATGCTAAATAAATGTTAAGTTGTTACTAACCTCCACGTATTGAATCAGGCATTCAATCTTCGGTTTAAATTCTCGGCCAATATCACCCAAGAACTGCTTGTAGCTGAATAATTGTATGTTAGATTTACCAATCCAAAAAGACAGAATTATTAAATTGCAACACTTACTGTTTCAAGCAAACGTCGTTGGCATGGCTGGTCAAATCCATGTAGTACTCCGTAAAGTATGTCACTACAGTATAGAACTGAGTGCACATTTTAAGTACCTCTGTTCCACAAGGTCCAGCGGGGAAAGAAGTGCAAATCAGTTCAGCAACAATAAACCGCAAGAAGTAAATCATCTGTATGCATTTTTCTCGTATATTTTCGCTCCAATTTTCTGTAAAATGATTTGGATATTAATGACATGCCATCCGTGAAGTTTAAATGTCAAAAAGCTGAGCTCACCATCCCCAACATATTGGTGATGAGATTTCATACATCCCAATAATAAACTAACAAGTTCCAACTGATGGCTAACGAAACTAGTCAATGTACAGTACAGCTTTGGAGAAAATTCTTTAGTGATAAGCCACGAGCGTTGTCTCTGAGTTAACCGCTCCTGTACAATCAATTATGACAGGATAATGAAAAGTTGTCAATTATACAATTAATAAAGCTTTCACGTACACTATCATTATCTCCTAAAACGATGTGCACGGCTTTGGCAATTTTGAATATTCCAAATTGAAACGGAAGGCGCTCATCAGGTTTAGAATGTTGAAACACACCTTTCCTATTAAACCATTCGTAGCAATGCATAAAAACATTCTTTGCAAAGTGCTATAAAACTTTTATACCTGGCGGTGACAATCCGCGGTTCCGGATATTCGAAATATTTGACATAGCTGGTTATGAACGCTTCAACAGCATTGACAAGAAGTTCCTCAGTACCAGATTTATCGGTGTCATTATTCATGTACTCCCAAACCCATGATAAAACCTTTGATATAACAAGTTAAAATAAATCCGAACAACAAGCATAAATTAAAATTTACCTTTTCATGAACCGAAGAAAATTCTACATTCTTGCACCACAAGTTCAATACAGAAAATAAATCTGCACTTCCGTGTTCAGTAGCACCTTCAAAGAGCGTTTCAACCATTTGGAGAATACACTTCCAATTTTCGAAGGTTTTGAAATGTTCTTTTTCGTTTTTAGTGGGATCTGCGGTTGGGTTGATTCCTGCAAAATAAATCAAGTTTGAAATTTGTAATACGTCTACTTGAATACTTTTGACTTACGGTGGTCTGTGAAATATAGAATTCGATTCCGCAGTCGATTATCATAGAAGTATTGCAGTATCAGGACCACAATCTCCAAGCGCATTTGAATAACAGTCAAGTCTTCACTCATGGTTTCGTTTTTCTTGAACTGAAGTGTGTTTTCCAACAAGTGATTCCAAACAGTCCTAAAAGAGAAGCATAATCTTATGATGGTCTGCTGTACGAAACAGTTATAAAGTAAGAATCATTATTGAGTGAAATAAACGTACTCTACAAGACATGTAAGAGCATTGAGAGAATCCTCTTGAGATCGTTCTCGTTCTCGAATTGGTTGACGGGCTTTCATCTTTGATAGTTTAAATGTCACCGTATTGAGCAACAGTATTTCAAAATCACAACTGGCCTTCACGTTGTACAAGGCAGAGGAAGTTTCTTTCCTAAATAGCACATTAAGGACAATGATTTCACTACTGATTAGGTAGACTGTAAGGGAAATTACTTGTAAAGGTCCCGTAGCATTTGACAAACACTATCCAGGTTCATCAAATGAAAATACTCCAGCTTTGGAATAGGATTTGGATTTGCTTTACTTTTTCCTGCCGTTTGATTCGAATTATCAGAACCAGATATGATAGAGACATCGTCGTCCACTTCCGTATCATCAGCAGCAACTGACTTCTTCGTATTTTTCTTAGGTTTCCTCTTTCCAGCAGTTTTAGTTTTTTTCTGAGATGCTTGTTCCTTAGGATATACAACAAAAGTACGTTAAACATTTTGCCCAACCGCTTGTCTACAACTAAAGTAAAACACCTTAGAAAATGCGTGCAACTCCTTCAAATTCTTAAACAGTTGCGTAAGTTTCCTTTTTGAATCCGGCCAACCGTCCGCAAGCGCTATGAATTCGATTAAAGCTTCAATCATCTGCATGGTTTGCATCATAATGACATCTCTAACATATCTAGCAACAGTTGCGGGTCTTCCGGTTCCAGCGGCTTCAACAAGAGATGACGCGATCTAAGTTATAATGGCACACACTATTATAAAACTCACAATTAAGCAAGTTTCAGTTGGACTAATTTTCTTACTATTTCAATTCGATCAGGCTTTATCGATATGGTAGAGTCTATCCATTCTTGTAGCAAGTTCTTGCAGTTTATGAATGAAACTGGCTTGTCTACTTGTTCATCCTGCTTCAAAAAGCATTGAAGTCTGTTGAAGACAGAGCCAATGCACTGCACCAAGAAGCCTAATTCGTCCTGAAAGATATTAAGCAGGACATTCACTTTCAATCAGGACCAGACAACTGCACCCTTATCTGGAAACAGAGCTAACCTTCACTTTAACTTCATCCATATTAGTTGTCGAGAAGCTAAACAGAGATTTGAATGAAATCGTGGATTCGTCAAATCTGTACTGAGATGCATGAGAAAACAGATGTCCACATATCAGGTCGCACAATGCTGGATTCCTTCGTGCAACTCTGTGGAATCCTAAGTGACAAAACGATAACAGTTTACAATAACAAAAATATCAGAAATTTGCTAGTTCAGTATAACTTTAAGTACCCAAATATACTTGCTCCCGAACTCTTAAGTCTTGCTCCAAGCACCTTTTTGTGAGATTAAGCATTTCACTACAAATTGGTGGGAAGTCTACATCTGCAACCAGGGGCACGCTCTGTGAGCCTTGAGTTAGAAGTAAATCGTCTTCTTCCATATTAGCTGGTCTAGCTAGTATATCATTGCTTCCCACAACTTTACTATTGCTCATGAGCACGCACATTATCTCCACAGAAATTCGACCCGACTCCACTGACCTAAATTTATTTATTTATTACTTTAATTTTAATTCAGTTTATAATTTGAAAGTTGAATTGAAATTTCTTACTTCCAGAACGTTTTGCGCACGACGATCATAAGCTCGCCTAGTAATACATGGGATAACTGAATAGCAGGCATCAGGGCCTTTATGATCATTGATGCGGTCGAAACATTTGTGGTTGGGATATGATGAATCACTTCACCAATTCTCCCTTGGACAGCTGACTGAGTTAGAAGTCTTGAACACTTCGATAAGCATTTTGCAAGACACTCTAAAGTAATTAAAGTAATTTTACATGTCGTAGAATTAAACAGACTTATTTTTTACGTAAACGTGAAATAAACCTCACCAACATGAGCCGGAGAGTCAGTTTTTAACAGCCACTTCAGCATGTTTACTAACGAATCCTTATCTTTGAGGACAAGAGATATCAACATGTTGGCACCGAGTTCCTTAGTAACTTTACTAGTACCCGGGTACTTTTTTTGGAGGCTGTCCACTCCAAGTAGTGATGTACCCAGGTTTTCAAGACCGCCGTTAACATAATCCAACTTGGAGCTAAAAAGATTTCAATAACTTTACTGACAGCTTTATGCTCGTACGATTTAGAACGTATTTTAGACTTACTTCATCAGATACGTCCAACCCAAGGGAACCATCTGTTCCTGCCTGGGAGCCCCCGCCATGACCTCAGTAACTTGGGAGTAAAATCGACTCTCGACACTCAAGTTCCAATCATGGTTATGGCGCAGAATGGATGACTTGATAGGTTCAATAATCTGAAAAATCATACTTTAAAGCGATACTACAAGACAACAAAAAATCAACGCTGTAAAGCAAACTATTTACCGCAGCACTTAAATGGTCGATTCCAGCAAGACCCATTAACACTGTTGTCATGAACGGAGACATAATCAGACTATGATCGGACGTAGCGGCCCTCACGATTTTTGAGAATTCAATCTGAATCGAGTCACAATGACGAGCAGCGTCCACAAACAGGTACGCAATTTTTCCTAAAAATTCTTCTTTCTTTGCAGAGTCGATTGCTGCCATTTGTACTGTGTTATTGTAATACTCGCCGTTTTTGAAATATTCATCACAAATTTTAATAAGGGCACGAGCTTGAAATTTCCCAATTCCTTCGATCATGCATTGAGTAACTGTGTACAGCCGTTTCTCGTCCATGTCATTTATTGTTGACTTAAACTTGAACACAATGGCACCAATTTCCTCATGAATGTCATCATACAACGATGGCAACTCCCTATTACAAATTAAATTCGAGCATGTATTATTATGGGGATAATTATTTGAAATTGTGTACTAACAAAACTCTTACACTACACTTACATTAGAATTTTCACAATAGTCGGTCCTAAAGGACCATTCCAGTTCAATCGGCACATTTCATTAACAAAGATCGACCTTATTTCGATTCCAGAAATATAGTCTCCTTCATGTTCAATATTGCCCCCTTGAAAGAGCGTTATCATACATTTCCGGTAAAGGCCGAACCAGCTATTCGCAAAAATACAAAATTAGATTCTAAATATACTATCACAATCACAGTATTAAACAGTCAGTCATTCACCTTTCGGAGAATTTTCCGTCGTCCAATTTCTCAGGAGTGAGTCCAACTTTCATAACAACGTCATACGCAACAGCTGCTGGAAAGTACTTTACACAGTCACCTCCAATCTTGGTGAGATCTTTCATCACATCCTCCGGCATTTTGCTTTTCTTCAAAGCTAAATCTACTAATACTCGCATTATCTGCAAAGAATATTTGCAATCATTAGTAGTCTGACTGAGAATAGAATAACAATGATCATACGAATAAAAAATTACAATTTTCCCCCGGTCAACACACGTCTGCACACTTTGTTTGGCCATTTTAGTTGTTCCCATAATGATCATTTTCAAATATGACTGGCTTTCACTACGACTACGACAGATAGCTAGCAGCTGAGACTTGAAAGCTTCAAAATCAAATTTCAGGAAAATCTTGAACTTCTTTTCAGCATCACTAATCGTTTTAGCGATTGCATGCGACCCTTGAGTAAACCCTTCCATTGATGAAGCACTACAATCCATCAAGTCCAGTTCCATAAGTGAATCATCCTCATGCTCCACGTCTTCATTTTGACGTTTCCGTTTTCTCAATTCACTTCGAACTGTCTTCTCCGACTTCTCATTCTTCAACGTTTCTCGATTTCTCTCCAGCAATTCATGCAACGGATGTTTCCCCGAACCCCTTCGACCTGCTGTTCCTCCTGGACGGGCACCTCTGCGCTCAGAAGATCCTTCCATGTTTTCTTCTTCTCCTTGGACTCGCAGTCGGATTAACTGTACAACCAAAACAAACATACACAATTCTCTCCTGCAAAACTATTCTCATTCCTATTAGGAATTTCTTAAACATTAATCCCTTGACAGTCAAGAGCAATTTTACACAAACTAATTCAACTTACAGTACAGAGACAAATGACAAATGACCTGCTGTGCTGTTTTCAATAATTCCTTTTACAACAGAGTCAACAGACTCGTTCACGCGAAGGGTCGTGACCCTTAACAAATCCACTACAACTGTACGAGTAGAAGTTTGAAAGGGAATCATGCAGAGCAGTTAAAAATCAGCGTAAAGTTGTGAGAAGGAGGACTGTTGTGTGAACACGAGAGACAAGAACAGTCAGGAAAATTGTATGCAAGAGAGACAAAGGTGAAGAGGAAAGTGTTGGCGCCAGTTTCACAGAGTCGCTCCTTCTGCAGGGGCGAAGTGAGAATTAACTGTAGCGTTGCGTCTCAGATGTCTGGAACGCTATATTTGTAATCTTAAGCGATCCTGAATGCAGAAAAATATACCTGCTCAAGTACTTCAAAGTGAAGTGTATCATCACAAATAGCGTTGCGGCGACACCGATACTGATGATCCTCTAAATCGCTGTCCTCCATTGTAGGTTCAGACTCAGGATCATGGGCTATTATTAAACAGATTAAACGAAGGCTGTAGGTAGAGATAGATAAATAACTGAACGGACTGTATGATCAGCAATCCCTGTACAACTGATAAGGTAGGAGGAAAGACGTTAGGGTCGAAAGTCCATTGGTTACGTTCAGAAGTTTCAGGGCTGAATGAATTTCGTATCTTGGGCGTAGAGAGACTATTGTAGGCTACAACAAATGCAGACTTCCATGCCGGGTGGTCTTCTTAAGCCAAAGTAGTAAGGACTGGCCATCCCGTACATTTAATAGTGTAGACTTAACAGTGCAGTGCAGTATAGAGAAAAAGTTTAATAGAACGGTGGGAATGAGTTGGATGGAGTTGGAAGTTGAGGACAGTGGTTAGAGTTTCTTCTGGTACCATTTACTGTCTACTGTTACTGTGTTAGTATACTTACAATTAACGCTTATGCAATACTCATCACAGCTTACTACTTTTCATCACAAAATGCCCCAAATCATCTGTCAATTATGCATTTTGATAATCGCATGGAATCTATCTCACAATCACTACTAACAAACCTAATTAACAATTTAAAATTTACAAAGGAAAACCAACGCCAAAGGAACCATACCGTTCCAATTCCGGATTATTCGGATGTTCATGTAAATGTCCTTGTGAAAGTCGACTAACAAATAGCTATACTTCCTTTCTCAAAATTACAACGCAACCTGAGTTCCGTGGTCGGATATAATGGAGAAAGTGTTGGACGCCGAAAATAAAACCCCATCAGCCGAGGTTCTTCCTAATCCTTCACAAAAGACTTCAAGACAACCGACGGCGAGGGAATTGAGAAGTATTCAAGTTTTCAGCGGAGAAACCTTCCTCAGGCCCAACAGAAACTCTTCCTTCATGGAAACTTGGACAGACCCCCCTACCCCCTCCTTTAAAAATGGCTGAAGGAATTCGTTACCTACGTTTGCCTAGTAAAATTTAACTTTAGTAGATAAAATGATAATTATGACCCCCCACCCTTTCCAAAGTAATATGGTCATTGCTGCAAAGGTTTGCAGAATTGCAAGCATCAAAATTGAAATTAAACCGTTTGGGTTTAAAGTGTGAGGACTTTAAAAAGCGTAATAAGACGTTTGACAACACAACACAAGATCTTCAGTGTGCAGGAATACGATAAACATGATAATGAATTGAGTTATTTGAAGTTACATTCGATGTGCATTGTACGAATCCCACTCTTGCTTCGCCTGATTTGGCATTTGGTTTTGGTTGTGAACAACGGTAGGTAATAATGATCTTAATCCACCTCCACCAAAAATGGAAAAAGGGTGAATACGAGCGATACTTGTCAAGGATATATGCACATATGCACAAGTTGTAAAAGATTAATCACACCGGGTTGAATTTGCTTTTAAGGAATATAAAGTGTAGATATATGGATGATACTTGGTGTGAATGTCTTTATAGTTTACTGCACATCGACCGATCCTACTAGATGTACACATCCTCCTTCTTGTGGATTGCCGGTTACTGGTACACTGGTACTGTACACACACACACACACAGTTAGTTAAAGGATTTATATACATTACCTAACTATGCATAATATAGTTTCCTATTGTCCATCTATTAGCATCATTAGCTGCGTGTCTTCTGCACTTTTATAGGTTTCATTGTGTAGTAAGTAGTTTTATTTTAAAGTTGAGAGTTGATGAGACAAAGTCTGACATTCCTCTCACAAGGTTTCTATTTCCTTCCATTATTATTTCCTCCTTGATTTGAGACTGTTGGTTTACTTGTTCTTCTTAAACCTTTGAGTAAAAGTTTAGAGGAGATTAAAAGTGATGAGCTCAAGTAAAACGCTGATCCATTTGGCATCTGCTCTGCTATTCGTACATCTGAAACTCCCGAGGAACGGGATCATTAAATGACACCAGATTCAGTGAGGAAAAAACGGAGCTGGTAAGCTAGGAATATTTTGGCACCAGGAGAAATACATCTCGACGGAGAGCGTAGGCTGCCGTGTGTAGTTTCATAGTATCCGTCCACTTATAGAATAGCTTTTGTGGTGAACTCCGAAAGTGTCTCACACAGCCACCCTGACTCTCTCTCACCTTCCTTCTTCCTTCTTTCTCGGAGGAATAGAAGCAGATTTTTGAAAATTTTCTATTAAACACACCTCTCTGTCCTCATCACACAAAACATATAGTTCATTCAAATAAGTCATTAGTGCATGCCATATAATAGTTCTGTGAGATATACGCACATCACAGAAAGTTTGTGGACGAAACCTCAAGTGTGCTTATGAATAGTTGGACACCGGACAGAGATCTTCTTGAGCCGGTGGTGGACTGATTCTCAGGAGAAGTGCATTGAGCTTCTTACGAGGACAAAAGTGGTTCCACAGAGAAGGAAGAGGCTCATTAAAATTTTTGTCTTGGACAGCCTTCTTGTTGGGGCGAAGGTAGAATGGAGGTAGAGGCAACGGAAAGTGAAACGAAGGACATTGAGGGTGAAGTGAGTAAAGCTGGAGAGAGTCAAGGAGATGATGCTCAAGAAGAACCGGAAAAGATTAGTCGGCCGAGTACTCCAAGTATGCCAATTTTCGACATTTTACCAAAAAATGAGGATGGTAAATTATGTAACTCTTTCTCTACTATTGCCTTCTGTGCATGCTTTCTCACTTATTCTAAGCTTTTCGTTTGGGTGACTTTTACTAACTTTCACTTGCTGAGTGTAATGTGTAGACAGGTTAACTTTGCGAAATCCATCTCCCACAAGCCATTCACTGTATAGAAAAGAT
>JAQGAB010003091.1:0-10340 GCA_034696565.1 Isotomurus graminis
TACTTTCCCCGGCATAAAATCATTTCTGGGACAAAACCTTTAAATATTGAGTGCTTAATGTCTAAAGCCCTCTCTATCTTTTTGATATCTTCTTCTCAAGTAGAACTGAAGATAAGACAAAGTGTATGTACAGCCACTTTTCCATGTGTCACAAGAAAAATGGAAAACACTCTGTTAAAAAATACCTCTCTTGTCACATTTCATAGTTAAAAAGGTTTTCGCGTGAGATTGGAAGTGAGTTTGATTTGAAAGTGATAGATTGAGTTTGGAATCGACATGATTATGATGAACTCGTTTCACTCTCCCATTCATTTCAGCCGTTGATTCATTTTTAACGATTCTTGTGAAAAAGTCAGACTCACTCTCTCTAGCTTCATGTGTCTCTCTAAAGGGAACTCTTGGGCAGAGTGATGGGGATCATGGAATTTTTATGAGAGGACAGGTGAACTCAAACCTCAAATATCATTTCCTTCCTTTTCTCTAGTTACATTCCTGCTTAAAACATCCACCATTTCACCTAACTTTGGTCACTGCTTTCATTCGCATCAGCTGCCACATCATCTTCAAACACTTGCCCTTACTGATCTACTTTCATCTCCCCTTTCAAATCTCCGTACTCCTCTGTATGATCAGTAATTAGCAATGAGATTAATGAATGAGAGGTCAAATGGAATAATTACCTACGAAATTACAAGAGACAGATAAGCTAATTTTAGTTTTATTCATTGAACATTTTATGAAGTATTCAAACTCGTTTTGCAACCATCTATATACATATACACCAACTCCTACTGATGTGGACCGAATCCAAATCTGCTGGTTTATAGTGGACCCACTTAACTCTCATACAAGTTTAAGGCTATTTCGTTTATTGAGGTAACTTCAAAAGGGAGCCTGTCATCAGGTTTAACAGAGAACAGGATCCCAATTACCATCCGAAAAATATCCAGATGCGTCAATACTATTAGCATTAGTTACTTCCTCTGAATCAGGAAACGTCCGTGATACGTGCCAATAATCACATTCCCATCTCAACTGTTTGACCCTATTGCACAATGCTATTGTTGTTTGCATAAAAAACGTGGATTGTCACTGTCAAGCGATTTTTACTCTCATTGAAGCGATTGAATTTGATGGGAGCGAAAAGTCTATAAAGTCCAAACTAGAAAGTAGAAGAGAGGACAGAGACACGGTGTGTGATCACCCTAATGGAAAATAAAGAAATAGTTGACAGGTCACGGGGAATGAATGACACAGTGAAGGAATGGCAGTTAAAAGAGCACGATGAAAGAACATTGAAAGAACGACTCCAGGGTGAGGTAGTTCAGTGTTTAATGCCGTTGTCTAATAGTGTGAGAATTGTAAAGAGTATCGATTACTACTTTAAGAAGAGAGACGAGAGCTGATCTTTTGTCTTGAACTGAATATTTAATGGTTGGACCCCCACCTGGCCTTTTTCTGGTGACAGGAAGCCCTGCTGGCTTCCCTTCAATCAATCCCACCGCAGCTATTTTCATCCCATTAAACATTTACAGTCCACACAGCTTATTCTTCTTCCTCAAGTGTCTCTCTGTACCCACAACAATGATTGAGATCAAAAGACCGTCTCTCCACGATTAGGAAAGATTGACTTTCAACTCAACATCTCACTTTCCCCTCGCAAAGGTAGTGCAACCCAAATTCTAAATTCTCCACGCACTTTAAGTAAAAACACTGTGGAAGCGCAACGATCCTACATTTCAACCCGACTTTTAACTTAACCCCGAGCTTAAAGGGTTTAAGGTGATAGTGATTATTGGAATGGGCGTGGCAATGGAAAAGAACATCTGCCTCAGGAACCACCTAATTAAGTTCACACCCCCTGAGATGTACCACACCCTAGACATTCCAAAATACCAGTCCGTTCATATCAAATTTAGTTCTGAGAAAGTTAAAGTTAGGATTGTATGATGTCTCAGGTGGTTTGGTAGTTGGAAAGCAATGGTAAATAAGTGAAAGAAATTGTAGTCCAGTTGTTAAGCCAATCCTAATCCGATGATAGAGGTGGTGTGGTTGATTCCTGGCTTGGTGACTTATGTCCATAAAATAATGAAGAAGATTGACCCCTAAATAAGAGATTATTGATGAGAAATGACATCCATCCTCCATAGAGGAAGTCCTCACACGACTCTATACACAATGCTAAGATATACAGCTCAAACCACCTTGACACACCTCGTGTAGTAGTAACAGTGTAGTGTGTCCAACTGTGAAAAAATAAATGAGATTTGTCAGTTAGCCTTCGTTTACTTATTCATTCGTAACTTTCATCAACTCACTTGTTGTTGGTCCCACCCCGCCCTACACACTCCCAAGCCAAACCAAAACTTATCAATATTTTGTCACACCCATTGTGTGGATGAAGTGTGAGCGTCTTTTTACTTATTTACTCCCATTTTACCCACAAATCAAACTTTCTATCTTTATTGTCTTTGAGAGAATTGAGACAGCTGAAGAAGATACCAAAATTACGACAGTATGAAAATCCCACAGAGACAAGCAAAAAGTCCTTCGTCGAGAGATATTATACCGTCTCATGTCTGAAATGTCTTCTGAATGTCTGTACAAAAAATAGGAGAGGGTGAGCAGCAGCACCGTGCAATCTCTTAACTAGTCTAACAATGCCCCAGTGTCTGCACTTTCCCTACTCACACATCACAAATGAACATTTCTATCCACATCTTTTATTTCCTTCACAAAAGAACCTTTTAGTTTTTAGAACTTCGGTTTACTTTCATTCCTGTCAAAACCAAAGCGCTTTTCAATTTTTATCTATGAGAGGGTAATAAAAGCTTATGCATGAACGTGTCAAAGAGAATTAAATCAAAATCAGTAAGGCATAATTCCCTTGTCACCTTATGAAACAAGATCAAAGACAAGTGAGTCGAAAGCGAGGAGTCAATCATTGCCCCAAATGAACAAAAAACGTGTAAACAAATAAACAATATCTTTTACACACACTCTCGTACATTCATTCCCGTTTATATCTTTCCTATTCAGTGAGCACTGAGCACCACCGGGTGGAAATGGGGCTTTGTGTTCAACCAAAACCGATGAATAAAAAACTGATGTGTTGACCCTTCAATTCTTGATGACCCTAAGCTACATCCACAGGTTTGTCGTAGCTCTCAATCTACAATTAAATGGCACATATCCTCCGCACCAACCATTAAACGTTGATCAGAATCAACTCAAGCTTTCGACAAAGTTGGAGGATAACTGATATCTCTACACATTTGCTCCATCCAGTCCCAAAAGGTCTCAATGGATTTCTTCAAGGGAGCGTGATTAATTCAATTTGCGTGACCCTTCCTTTGTCTCTCGGATGAAATAAATGCCTCAGTCCATATGGCGTACAAATCTACTCAGCAACTGAAAGTGAACTACTAACCAGTAAGTTGTCTATTCATTCATCCAACCCACTCGAATCAAAACACAATTATCATTCTTCATCAATTCATTTTCGATTGTGATGTTTGCCTCCAGTGATTTCACTTCTCAATACCAGTGTGTATATCAACAACACACTGTTACATACACAAATCTCCATGTTTCATTCCATACAAGCACATCTGTGTCCTTGCTAATAAAGTTGCGTTGCTACACATTCTCAAGTTGAACAAGAATGCAGCTAATAAAGAAAGAATACTTTGCATTTCTCCGTGATATATCAACCGTTTCACAACAAACACAGCGATGACTTTCATTATTCTGATTTGCATGCATAAATGGAGAGTTTGCTTCACTCACCATTAATTTATCTCCCCATCCGATTCAGACAGTGGTTTAGAGAGTGGAGAGTTCCATACTTAAGAAAGTGTCTTTCGCTGATGGATTCCAAAATGCATTTTTAATGAGGACCTCTCAATACAAGAGAAAACTTCGACACACTCACTGTTGGCAAGTTGACTGGAGAAACGATGATGATATGGTGAATGGGAACCCTGCACAAGTTTCTTCCTCGCTTCTTCCTCCACCGTCAAACTTTTCTTTATTCTTTTTATGAATCCGTATCCCCATCCATCCCTTTCACTGAATTTCCTTACCTATTATGCAATAAAGAATCCAATCCACGGTGTCGTAAAACATCAACAAAGGCATATTATCAACACGCAGGGAGGAAAATCATCATGATTTACAAGCAACTAAACCTAACAGCAACACTAGTAAGATTTCAGCAATGTTTTAGGCACTACTACACAGTACACAGAGTTAATATATACGTACAGAGTGAATTTCCTCATTCAAAATCCAACAACACACCTTCACAAGAAAGCTTATTAATGACAACCAGCGTAAAATAATATCAGTTCAACCGCAAATTCCTCATTGCCAGAGTTGCCGAAATGTATTCAGCATGAAATTGTTCCCAGTGTATTTTGTGTGCGGGCTGATAAATTGTAAACAATTATTAATCTCAGAATTTAATTTGGTAGTTTGTTTATCACTCAAACTTTAGTTAGTCCGGTATTGAAGCAGAAAGGTAAAGAAAGCAAGGGAACTCAAGAGTCTCCTAGTTAATCGCTCCAAGGCGAATTTTAAAACTTTGTGCAAACATCAACGATCCAACCGTTCGTATACATGCACACACACACACACGTTCCCTACACCCTTCAGTTAGATCGCTAATAATAATAATAAGACAACATTTTCAATTCCAAGTTTCACTTCACCCTGACATATGTAATCTTAATGCCTTCACAAGCTTCAAGAATATTTCATTTTCGCCTTCACAAATGTGCATCTTTTTGTGCAATAATAATACGAACAGCGCTGTTCAAATTTGAGGCGACTGAATTTGGCACAAGAAAGGAGGAATTCGTACAGAAGCGATAAAATAATTAGAATAAAAATACATAATGTAAGACAGCGAAAGGGAGAAAGTGAAGAAGCTTAATATGCTAACAATAACTGTGAACTTGTAACTGCACAAAAGTGGTGTGTCAGCATATGTTGTAGCGTGTGGAGCCCGAGACCCTTCCTCTCGAGTATTTTTTAAGCCAACATGCAGTGTGTAGAAGTGAATGAGTTTTAAAAAATGTACTCGATGTTGTGTGAGAAAGGGCTGAATTTTTTAGAAAAGACTCAGTGGGGGTTTGTTATGTATTTATGTTATGTGCATGAAGATCATCCTCTCATGCAACTTGGACACAAAACTGCCTCACAGGGATTCATCTCTAAATCAGTGGACACTCCAGCTAAAAAATTAAACCCTTTTTATCCAACACATCTTCACAACCAACGTGAATAGAGTTATACAACCTGTGTACACTTTCAAGAAGGTTCACAGGTGCATGACACATTTGGTTCGTGTATGTAAAACTATACAACTGTACAGTGTACTACTGATTGTAAGGGTGTCTCATTGTACCCCAGTTGGTCATTAGTGGATTTATTCTACTTCATTACACTTGATAAATCGATTTTCAGAGCTAATAATATTATTATGATGATTCTGAGGCTCAAGGACGTTCGACATTCCTCTACAGATTCTTGGCTTTCCTCATGTATCAAAGTAATTTAGAAAGATGAGTGATGGAATTGGCCCAATTCTGATTCCTTTTGTACACGTGGAGTGCTTTGCTTTGATGGTGATTAATTTAGTTACGTTGAGTAGAGAAACTCGAGTGGTCTCGTCGTTAAAAGGGACAGACATTAAATTAACTTTACGGCTCACTTCTTCTCTCTCTCTCTCTGTTGACTTCCAGAACTCTCAAAATTACTTGTGGTCCACCAGACTGAGTCAACTTTCACCCCTAAAGTACTAACGACAAGGTCTGAACCCTACACTCTGCTCTTCACCTCTCGTTCTCCTCAAAGAAATCCCGCACCACATGGAGAAAGTTAGTTGGTTGAGACTACTAAGTGGTAAACGCTGGAGGTAGTAGTCGCAATAGGAAGTAATTAAAATTCGTGCTCTCCGCATACTTTCTTCTTCTTCTTCTTCTTACCAACCCAAGAAAGTAATTGGGACTGACTCAGTGTGTTTAAATATTCAGAACGCTGTTGCCTAATTAAATGCCACTGACGCTCTTTTAACGATCAAATCATGCACAACACAACGGCACAACAAAGTTTCAAATGACTAGTCTTCCTACACATGCTTACTTTTGAGTTCCCCGAGATAATTAAACTGGTCAGAGTTCAGGAGAAGTGACTATTTTTATGACTACGAGATCTTCTTCAACTCTCTAAATAATCCAGTAGCAAGAGCCAATTACTTTTATTATTTCGAGGTCTACACACGACACACAATCGGAAGAGACACGGTGGATCATATAAATATTCTTCCCACAAAATTATCATAATTGAGAGTGACCCTTATTATTCCCTCCAGCCAAACCTGGCTCAAGTCGAGAACATTTTTCATACAAATCTTGTCGTATGAAATCCCTTGGAGAGAAAAAACGGTGGCCATTTGTCTTCGGCCGTGTCTTCTATCTTCCTTGGATGTCACCTAAAACCAGTGGGAAGACAACAACCACAAGCTTTGGTCACACACACACTCATGCACACATAGCGTAGTTCCCGACTGGACAATAATTCATCCCCTGATTGATTCATTCCAACTGAAATTGGAAAAGAAAGCGCAAGCATGGGAAAAATAGGAATTGTTTCCCTCACTCGTTAAATTGCGATTCTTTCCTCTGAAGGATCGCCTTAGTGTACACTCTCCTTCACAAATGAAGATCATTTTTCTCTCCGGCAAAGAAATTGACAATCGGAGAGTCTGTTGTTGGACATTGAGTGGACGTTGCTCTCGAGTAGTAAGAATCTAGTGTAGTTGCCATCATGATGGGAACAATAGAGAAAGGAGAAAGGGAGTGTATTTCTTCAGGTCAGTTTCTGAATGTGCTTGAGCCGTACTTTCATCCTGGTCCTCATCGTGTTGTTTGTCTCTCCTTAATATTCACCTCGTACTCGAGTCCCACATTAAAATTTCATCGGATAATCTTTCCCTCATACTTTTCATATCCTTCTCTTTCTCTCTTCTTGACTTCAGCAACAAAGAACGAGAGAAAGGTCCATTCCAAAAGAGCTAATCTTCTCGACTTGTGGTCCTTCTACCTTATTTCTTCTTTCTCAACCACCACTTTGCCCTTACCAACAATCACAGACTGGTTCCTATATAAGCATACACTCTAATTGTCTCTCTCCCTGTACACACAACCAGAACAATAACAATGCCTCTTCTATGACGACCTCCCCACTCCTCCACCTACTCCTCTATAATGGCAATAGCAATTGCTCTGGGTGGGGTGATGGAACTCCTTCCTACATACAAAGTTTAAAATGCTTTCTTGGATGGAGTGTTGGATACTCTCTTTGGCATTTTTACATTTCCCTTGTGCCTGACTTCCTTCCATTCTGAAGGCTGAATGACTGACTGACTGGACGAGCTTCTCTTTCTCCTTCTACCAACTCTATATAGCCTCCACCACTCCGATGAAAAACAAAAAAATACATCTCACGGGAATCCTGAAACAAGAGGTACGAGTGCAAAACATGAACAATCCATCTAACCAACTGAAGCAAACTCATCACTGGCTCCACTCACTCACGAACAAATGAACATTCCTCTACCAATAACAGTATTCCATGCATCCACTCCCTTCTCAATTAAAGTCCTCCTTCTTTTCTATTTATTTTCACAACAATTAAGCCAAATGTACACACATCAAGAACCTCCTTCGTTAGAATATCCCTTTCTTCCCTGCTTTTTAAAAGTCCGTATACTCATATAGCCGTCTTGGTCAACCTCTACAAAAGCAAGGATAAACAACAAACACGGACATCCGCTTACACTTGTCTTGTGGCTTATATGGAGCCCCATTCTTGGCCATTTTTTACTCCTGTTTTTTTCTCCAGCAGAAAGAGCAAGTAGAGAGAGAGGCATAAAGTGAATATTTCATTGCTCTTGGGGTTCATTAGTTGATTTCTCTACAGGTTTCCCATCTAAATGGCTTCTTCGTCTACATATTGAATCACTTGAAGGAATATTTTTAAACCATCCCATCTCACTCCAGTCTCATTATCCATTCATTTGGCTCCCATTTCGAGAAAAAAAGCTCTAATCTCTCATAAAAAATTACCTTATATTATATCTCCGACACTCGTGAATGCAGAAAGTATGTAGAGAAAACGGAGAAAGCGAGAGGGTGTCAGGAATATGGAAAAGTCTACACAGAAGGGAATTTTTCTTTCACCCCAGAAAAAATGCTTCTTCGTACGTCGTAGGGTGGTCGATTGTGACTCTAGTGGAATGGATGGAGCTTCACTATCATTCCCTAATTTAACGCCGACTACTAAGGTGATATAGGCGGTTGGCCCTGATGGTGGTTCCTTCTGTGATGGCATTTGAATACAAAGCAGTGGGGGTTGTTGCGTTCTTCTTTTTCTTTCTAATTCCTCTTGCTTCTCCAAATTGTCACTTGAAATGGGGAAGGGAATTGTAATAAAATAAAATGGTACTTCGAATGAGACACTTTCCCTCGAGGAAACATAAGAACTTCCTCGACCTCCTCTATATTACAGCCACATGAACATTTAACCGTTGAAATCTTCTATCACACACACACAACCCCATACTGCCTCTCTTCTACACTTTCTACATTTGATCCTATAAATGAGATGAATGTCATCAAGTCAGGAAAATAACTGTCACAGGATTTAAAAGCAATAAAAGTAAATCGAAATTCAATGCACTGTTCCATTTTATGAGAGAAGTGGTTTCCAGTTGTTCTCCTGAGTAGCTATAGCAATGGAAGGGAATCCTCCTGCAGCTCCAACCAACCTAACGTGATCGTCAAATCCACGTACGAAAAGTTGCACCTGCAAGGTATAGAAACTTTGTGACAATGTCATCGTTCAAAGGACAACGCAGCAAGGTAAAGCACAAAGTAATGTTTGTTTGGCCATGAGGAAGCAGAAAATAGACGGAATGAGACCACAAGAACAGAAAGGAAATTAATTGAAAATAATGAACCCCTTTTCCTCCAAGTTTAATTCGATAACAATAAACACCTGCTTAACTCTCTAATAAAGCAGAGTCAACCCTCTCGCTCCCTCAATTACTTTTATTCCACAAGGCACAGCTTAGAATTCACTTTTCCTTTTTTATGTCTTCCATTCGGAGTTTTACACGCAGATATTTGGTGTGTGCACATTCACTATTCTTGCAATATAACGCATGCCATTAGAACAAGAGAAAGTATCATCATCCCCTTTGTCATTAGTTGTTCCACGAGCCTTTCTACATCCTCACCTTGGGTTTCTATTTGGAGGCAGGAGTCTCAAGTCTAATAGAATTGAAAAGATGGGTCCTGGTGGAATTTAAGGGAGATTGGTGTTTGTTGCTTTCTACTGCGGAGCAACAGAAATAAATGGGGGATTAGGAATGTAGACTAGAAAAAGTCCACCTTCCGGGCCAAAGGAAATGTAAAGGTCCGCTACCACCACTTTGGCCAATGAGTCTCATTTGCGATGGGAAGAAATAGATGAAAAAAAATAAAGGAAATCTCTTCTTTTCCGCCCTTTTGAAATCTCTCTGGAATTTCGGTCAGAAGTACCACTACCACCCCTCTTCTGTGCAGTCCTGATTTATTCACAAGAACACCCAACATAGTCCATCCATACAATCAACCATCCAACCCCAAATGTGAAATGTGCTTGTTGCTGCCAATTTTTGTAACCGGAACTGGCTACTGTTATTGCTTCCCAGTCCTCTTCCTGCTACATGTGCTTTCTTCCGCCTCTCTACTTCTCTAAATCAGTTGCACCAAAGACTACATTTTCAACCAAGGAAACCAATGGCGTATTTCCCAATCCTACATTGCGTTTCAATTTCAAAATATCACCTTGCCCTCAGAATGACGTTCGTCACGCGTGGTGCTGTCCGTGTGCAATCACCAATTGACAACAGTCCAGATTTCCAGGTGGTTGGCAATTCTCTGACTCTCCAGCAATTCACTTACACAAAATTTCCAATATTTTAGATACAAGAATATCCTAAATCCTAAATTGTTACCCTTACAGATTAGTAGACGGGGTTACCGTATTACAAATACTAATTAGATTGCACTCTAAACTATAAAGGCTATACACGAATAATAGTTGAAGACTTTCAGCTATGTGGAACAACATTTCCCAAGTAATCATATTATGTATCTATACACTTACTATACGGATATCGTGACCCAAAAGATAAAACAAACATTTTTTAGACCAGAGCTCATTTTTCCACTACTGACTACATGAGAAATGTCCGGAAATCCGCTGTTTGTCCGACAAATTGATTTGAC